>JAHWXV010087152.1:0-12437 GCA_024586415.1 Phrixothrix hirtus
CGAGTGCGATATGTAGTTCCTTTCAAAAGTTAGAAGGGGGGGGGGGACTTTATGCGCACACTGTATAAACACGCGTAATTTATTAAACTATAAATGACAACTCGAAACGTGTTTACATATAATTTATCAAGCGCTAGTTTTAACTTTTCCAAAAACTCGTAAACGCATGTTGTGCACCAAGGTATTTGTACTTATATCACCTTTGGTTTCCGGCATCTTCCTTGTCGACTCGAACAGAGGATTGGAGCTGTCTCGAAACAAAGAGTTCCAATTGTATGAATAAACCTATGAATGGTGGGAATGCTTCGGCTTAAATGGATTTTCCATTTCCGCACGGATCATGTAGTGCCTGCAACCATGCTCAAGCACTTGTACCGGATGACTTGCGATTTTCTCGTTTTACCTAGCGGCATATCCTCAAATGGTTGTCGCATACATCACTGACGGATGGATGATCTCCTCGTAGTATCTAGCCCTATTTTATAAAGAGGGCCTACTGCAGCGTTTCAACAAACCGTACATCATCATTCCGCTTTCGCGACTGTGATGAAGAATTGATGTTGTATCCAATTTCTTGGTTTGAAGGTATCTGGGTACGCATTAGTAACACTCCTAGTCCTTTTCTGCGTTAACGTCGATTCCCCACTTTCGGAACCAAGTTTATAACCTAAAAAGTGCCGTTTGGAACTTGCGGAGTGCCAAATTGGAATTTTGAGATTAGAATAAGATGTCTATGTCGTTAGCGTATGGTGTGAGTATAGTTTTGCTATGTTTGGGTGTTTACTGTAAAGCAACGGGGAGAGTAAGGAACGCCCCTTTAGCGTGATTCAAAACGACCTGTTCTTAAGATAGGACACAATCAGTTGAAGGATCTTCCGACGAAAGCTTGTTTCCAGCATTTTGAACAACAATCACCGGTGTCAATCTTGTCGAATGCCTTAGCTATGTGTAGAAAAACAGTGGCAATGGCGTCAAAGAGAGAAAATCATCCGGAGATGGCTTCAGAAAACCAAAATACCTTAGAATTGCTGCAGTGTCCTGGTCTAAAACGGAATTGTGATGAAAACGATCTTGATCTCGTTGGTCGCACCTTTCGGACGTTCAAAGTTATTCGCTCGGCAGATTGCCTAAACAAGAGAGAAAGCTGATTAAGCGGTAACTCTATGGCGGCGAGCGGTCTTCCCCAGTTCTTAGAAGAGGACGAAATCATTGAATTTATATCGTGAAAAAAACCGTGATGTCGTTACATTGCGTTTGTTATGATAACGGCGGCGGTTCCCTTTTGTGAGGGGAATATGTGAGTGAGATTTGGTATTTCGTTGAAATGGGACAGGTTTGGAGGACTATACAAGCGGGAAGTGTGTAATTTCGGATAACGCTATCGTTGCTGTCGTTTCCAACACTTCTATGCGGTCAAATAAATCATCGGTGCGAAGGAAGATTAAAGAACTTCGCAGCTCTAGGTTACCTGCAAATACCCTTCCTTGCCAGTGGGATCGTAGACGATGCCATACTTATTGTGAAACGGCGACGCCATTGCCCTTCGGTTTCTAAAGGTTTTGGCGATTCTTCAGAGGGAATTATCCTCCATTTCCTGCGACTCTAGCTTCTCTCGCAGAACGTAGTTACAGTACTTCCAACTCTATTTCACTTGTAGCATAAGTCAATTCCCGAGCACACCATGCACTTGGTTAAAGTAGTGCTTTCAACAGCGTCTAGTTACATTCTTTTCTCTTATGGGTTTCCTCAGATGCTATGGGAGGACTCGATCACTCGGCTTCCTTTTTACGTTCCTGGAACGCAATATAATCTCCGGTATGGCAGAAGTGAGGAGGTCATCTGATTTCTTCAGTACCTTCTTAGTGTGTGTTGTCTGTTCGAGATGCTCGAGATTTTGCAGTAGGTGGGAGGGTAGTTCGGGCCATAAAATGCGTTCTTTGGATTAGTTAGCTTCCTTGCGTAGGAATCTAGGCCCTAAATGGTTATCACTCCCTGCTGGGATGGGATATCTTTAAAAGGGCGTTATACAGGATGATTGAGGTGCTCATAGTTGAAAACTGGGCTGAGTCGATGAGTCTATCGACCATGAAACTTTGATTTGTCACTTCAGTGGTGAACAATTGTTCTGCTTGGATTGGCATTGTGAGCGCTGGGATAATAGTAGAAATGGGCTAAGTAGTAAATTTTCCAGGTTTATAGGGTTAATTACGCCCGCTGGTGGATAATATCCAGCCAACTGATGAACCAAACCGATGATTTCGCACTTATTGCTACTGTAGTTGCTTAAATTGTTTGAAGTTTTGAAAGAGATAAGACATGATGGTCTATGCGCAATTTGACATAAATCGCCGTGCGTATCTTATAGAAGGGGCAGCTTCGAAGTCCTGGCATATCTGCGGCACGTAAATAAGTTTCAAAAACAGATTACGTCTAAGTTGTATATGGCGGAGAATTCACAAAGCTTGTTCCGTTGTCATAATTGTCTGCTTGTATTCCAATATGCCGTCTGCATGGATGTTGGTTTAAATGGTGTGATACCAAGGTCCCTGAAACAGATGCTTTTTCAATATTTTCAATTTTTTAATTCGTTTATAATTTTTATTTTATCAAGATGATCGACTTTGTGTTTTATAATCCCTTTTAGGTTCTTTCACGAAATAATTTCCTAATTGTTGTTAATTTTTTGGTTAAATTTTTCTGCTTGTGATTTTTCTGACTGAAAAACTCACTATTAATTACATTTGAAAAAAATTTGCTGTAGCACCTTGTGATTGCTAAATAATATTAATATCGGAAACATTAAATAATGTAGTGCAATTTTACACTTTTAAGAAACATAAATCAATCACAGCATTGATAACAACATTCATCTCTAATTATTAATTATAATAAAAATGTATGGGACACTGCCGCTTTTCATTATTTGTTACTAAAGAAGTTGAGGATAGCAAATTATATATACCTGCGATTTATCATGTAGGAGAATCGGCAATGTGGTGCCATACATACGTAAAGATTTAGTACAGAGCGTGAATAAACAGTAAAGTAAATTCATACTAGAACTCTTATTATTGGTTGTACGAAAAAGTAGTTAATAAAAGTTTAATGTCTAAATGTTTGTCACGCGTTGACGGTTGCAATCATTTTTTGACGTCATAGTTTTAGGCTATGACATCATCGAATTTTTTTAGATAGCAACCTATACTTTTTATGGCAGTATTAGATAGTATTTTTGTTTTCTCGATATGGTTATGTAAAATTATTTCAAGGTTTCTATTACTAGCAATATCAGTTGTATTGATAGGTTGTGTTTAGCCAATAACAACCATTTAAGCTGCTTGAGAAATTACTTCTTATCATTGCAATCATGAAACGCTTAACAGAAACAGAGCCCATAGAAATTTTAGTAATCATAAGATATGAGGAGGTATGTATTATATTTAACGTAGAACATCCAAATCGCGTATAAATCACATGCTCCACAGTTGCAGAAATGAATAAAAAGTTCAAGGATGAAGGACATTTAAAAAATCTTTGAAAAAGCGTTGGCCCAAAGGTAGCAATGGAAGATAAAGTATTGTACGTTTTATTGTAAGTTGACGACAATCTTCATTCTGCTAATAGATAATAGATACAGGATAGCTAGTCAAATAACTGTACTAAGTATGTTGAAAAAGGAAAAGTTTTACCCTTATAAGATAAACGTAGTATCGACAGACTGATTCAGTTACGTGAAGGAATTATGGGTATATTCGATAATAATCCACGATTTCTAAATCATATTGTTTTCTCCGACACAGTCAGATTTTCACTGGATGGTGCTGTAAATCGACACAATTGATGTTATTGATAGTAGCATAATCCTCATTGGGTGGAAGAATTACATACATACGCAGCATTCAGAGGAGACCAATGTTTGGGGAAGAATTGTTGGAAATAGAATTCGTGATTCTTTCTCGATTTTAGAGTTTTTTGGGTTTGAACTTGTTCCTAAATTAGCTATATTATGCCCAAATGTGGAAGATTAAAACGTATCGAATTAAGCAATTTGCTTTCAACAAGATGGAGCTCCGCCCCATTACGCTATTCGCGTTTGGTAATACCCAGACGCAATTTTTCAGAATAGGTCGCTCGGTAGAAGAGGAGGTATCGAATAGCTCGTTCCTCGGATATAAATTTGTTAGAATTTTTCTTGTAGATCTATCTTAAAAGTCCCGACTACTTCAACAAATGTCAGAATTTGGAAGAATTGATCGTATTCGGTAAACAATACAAGCATTACTAGCTAACGCGGTTCAGAATGCTGTGCATGGGTTTTCTAATAGAATTTATCATTCCCAGGCGATTATGGTTAACAGTTTGAACATATTTTGTAATAAATTAAAGCTAAACGTTCTTTGTGGTTGTTTTAATAAACTAATTAGAACGTTACATGTGATACTTCGTATCACTTTTCTTAAAAACCCTTGTGAAGTTTCTACATGGCCATAAAGAGAAAATAAAATACTATCTAATTTAAAAAAATTTTTGACGTTACGGCCTAATACCAGAAAGTCAAAGAAATAAATAAAGAACGGCAAATTTTGAGAAATATATAGACATTATACTTTTATTAACAACTTTTTTATATGACCAATTGCTAGTACCTAGTATCAATCCGACTTACTTCTTATTTACACTGTATAATTCTGTAATTATTGTCCAAAGAAGGAAATCATTGGATATCTGGTATAAACCTAGTAGTAAGGCATAAAATTTGTTTGATTGCTTTATATTATATTATATTATAACAAGAGGAATGTTTGCAACTATTATGAGATTTTAGTATTGACTGTGATAACGCATATAACAAGCATTCCAATAAATAGTTGACTTGGTGATCACTAACATTTACTCATGCAAAGCGGAAGTGAATTGTAAATCAAAAATTACATATCACAAGCTTATTCTAATTTATATATGAAGATATCAAAATATGTATCGCAAATCAAATACAGTAAGTAAACAAAATATTTTCAATCAACAAACTTTTAGCTAAATATGCGTTAAATTACTTGAAATAAATTGGGTTTACAATGGCATTGTATTAAACACTCTTATTTTTGCATCACTCTGTATATAAAATTTATCAAATTTAATTAATAAATATTTAGGTTAATTATAATTCATCAACCTTTTTCAATGCACCTCGTATGCTTTATAATGCGTCAAAGTTTTCAGAAGTTAGCCTTGAATATTGTCATGCAATAATTTGAATTTAAAGTTAAATGAATTTCTGGAATTAGTTTATTATAAGAAATCTTATTTTTAAGCCCGTTAATTTCAAAAGCATTTATAAGTAATTTTAATTTAACAAATCAAGTTTTGTTGTTGATTTATAATTGTGAAACCCTATGTTTATTATTTATTTCATGAATTTTTGGTCATTAAAATCCCTTCAGTTTTTTTTGGGAATTATTTGAAATAAAATAAAATTTTAGAAACAGATGGCACAAGTTTTAACAGTTCCTGTTGCTATGTAAAGTTTATAAACTCCAGATTTTTCTGACGTGGTGATGCAGTTACATTATTGATGATTTTAAAATTATAACTCTGTCATTGACTAATTCTTTCGCAAGTGCGAAGGTTTCCGTTTCCGTTTTTGTTGGTTAAACTCCTTTTCAAAATACAAAGGCACCTGTTCTGGAACCATAGTCGAGTCCAGCCATGTCTAAGCTTGGTTAAAAAGTGTAGAAGAAAGAGTTGTCTGTTTAGTAATGTGAAACTTCAAATTATAATAGTGCAGTGAACCCCTTTTAGCTGTCAATAGCTTAGTAGAGAAGTTATCGACGTATCCTGTTCTTGGGGAATTATATTTCAGAGGCATGCTTTCGCACATTTTCACCTTTGTTGGTTGAATGGAATTGTGTTTGCGGAAATTAAAAGTGGAGTAAATGAAATTTTAAAGGCAAGCTTTTCTATGTATTAAAACCCAACATCGTATAACCAGGCACGTAAGTGAATCTTTTATGTTACTTAACTAAAGTACCTCGGAGGTAAAACCTCAACAGATCGTTGCCCGGCCTTAATCATATCTAATTTTTGAATATTAGAATTACTAACATTTAAGGAGTGTCATACGTAATTGTGAACTAATTTTTTTGTGCCGTCACATATTTAGCCTTACGGAATATTTCATTGTTTTAATTCTTAATGTAATTTTACGGATAGTTGTCTTTTCATATAGAAATATCACATATACAGGGTGACCCGTAAGTAACAAGTAGCAGATGCATACGCATCAAACTATAAAATTGTTAGATAAATAATCTAAATTTCAAAGTAGCTATAATTATTGTCAGCGTGGGCCCCTACCATAAGTTATGATTAAGAATTAAATTTGTCGATATTGGAATTACTAACCTATTTGTGATTTATGCCTGTTGTGGCATTTATCAATTGAGTTAAACTTTTGTGATTAATATTTCTTTTCTTAATCATTATACTTATTGTTAACTATTTAGTATTTTTCTTATTTTTAAATAGATCTGATTTTACTAGGTATTTTGAGGTAAACCAAAATGTAAACAGCGATCTTTGAAAGTTAGTTTCTTCAGCGTTATGTAAGTACGTAGCCTGATGTTGAGTGATTCAGAGACATAATCACACTTAACTAAGTAGTATTTCCTATTAGAGTTTTCATCGCTATCTTTTCGTTTCTAGCTTTTTGGCTAAGACAACTATCACCCAAATAAAAGCACGTGGCGCCCTTTCAACATTTGAGTTGATTTTCATGGAATATAACTCTTCCTAAGCAACTTCCATATAAAACATCTTCAAGTAATGGATAATCCACGCTCCCGCTCCGCTAGTCGACGCTACATCTGCCTGGGAAGTAAGTATAAACCCCTCCCCAGGGCTTAAATTCAATTTTGCTTGGGGCAATTGATATCAATAGAATATATAAAAACTTTTATTAAAATTTGACTGAAACAATAGATCCTATAGCATCCATAAAGAGTATCGCCGAAAAGGAAGGAAGTAATGTTATTAATATAACCAGCATATCTTAAACATCCAAAACTGAAGAAATTATTAATTACATTTTTTAAAGAAAATAAAGGCATAAATCATTAGAAAGTTGACAGATGTACTTGAGATTAATTTATGACGATTTCACCTGTAATCTGTATAGTTAGTCCTTATTTGCAGGATTCTTAACGTCTATTATGATAATTGTGCTCGAGTGCGTCAGTGCATTACGTATACTTCCTAGTAGTCGTGGCACGGGCAACTACGTGCTAGCTTACAGAGTAACCCATTCATGATAGGGACCTTAGTCTGTATATAATAGCGTTGGGCATGCCTGGGGTAATGGTGGGATTGTGACTACGCTTGTAGCACATAGGCTAAATACGTTAACACTGACCTCTATAGTGTCGATACCGTAAGTAGGGAATGCTACATCGATATAGAGTACGATCTAAGCCATCAGCCAGGTCTAACTTTAAGAGTATTGCTAAAAATATCCAAAGCAAAACCTTGGACAATCAAGGCATGGTGGTCGGCTGAGATTGAACAAGATTGGCCAACCTCGAAATAAACTCAATAACATGAATTGGAAAGTGGGAACGGAGAACGTAAGAGGTATGTATGGAAAGGAACGCGATATTTTGAGTGAAATGAGAAAGAGAAGGCTAGATGTGCTGTGTGTGAGTGAAACTAAGTGGAAAGGGAAAGAAGTGATGTAGATGGATGAGGGAATCCTAGGTTTCTGGTCTGGAGTAGAGAGTTGGACGCATGGTTCAAAGAAAGTGGGATTGATTTTGAGCAAATTTGCTAAAACGCATGTAAGGGAGTATGAATTGGTTTCTCCCCGGCTACTCTAGGTCCGAATGAATATATGAATCAGGAAAGTAATGATTGTAGCATCTTATACTCCGATGGATGGTGATAACCAGGATGAATATAAAACCTTTTGTATAGAGTTAGAAAGGGTACTTAATTCATGTCATGAGAATGATAGAGTGATTTTACTGGGTGACCTAAATGGATGGATGGGAGTAAGAAGAGAAAACTCAGGTCGTGTAATTGGCCCTAACGGTGATCCCAGAACGGATGAGAATGGGGCAGCGTTAGTTGGGCTATGCTTAGAAAAGGGCATGTTTGTATCGAAAACGTGGTTTAAGCATAAGGATATCCATTTGTATACGTGGCAAAGAGGAGAGTCTAGAAGCATGATTGATTTAATCGTTTATGATGAGAGGCTACGTGAATTGGTAAAGGACACACGAGTAGTGAGAAGTTCTGAATGTGGAACGAATCATTTTCTGGTAATTTCAAGAATTAAGCTTGATAGAAAGTGGGTATATAAGAAGAAGGCAGTTGTAAGAAAGACTAGAGTGAAAGTGGAAATATTGCAGGAGGACAATGTGAGATAGGAATACGTACAAAACCTAGAGAAGAGAATGTGATCAGAAGAATCTGAATGGAAGTATGAGATTGAAAAAGGTGGCAGCGGATGTACATGAAAGAGGTTGAAAAGCATCGTGATAGAGTGTGAAACTAAAGTATGTGGAGTGAGTACGATTGGAAAGTCAAAAAAGAGCGCATGATGGAATGATGCCGTGAAAGATGCAGCAAAGGTGAAGAAAGAAATATATAAGAGAATGACCGGAACCAAAGATGAGAAGAACAGAATGGATATACTGAAAGCGTATCGGATTAAAAGGAACAGTGTAAAGGAAGCTGTGAAGGACAGTAAAGAGCGTCTGAGGGTGATGCAGAGAGGACGAATGCAGAATGATTTCGAAGGTAATAAAATATTATTTTGGAAGTGGGTAAGGAATACAAAGCAGGATATAAGTAACCGAGTAAATGGAATACGGAATAGCGTGAATGAAATGTATTTAGATGAAAGTAAAGTAACGATGCGTTGGAAAGAATATTTTAAAGGGCTGTATAGCAACAGGAACACTGGGATAAGTGTGAATGTGGGAAATGCTGGAATAAATAAAATCCAAGAGAACGATAAGACCATAGGCGTGGAAGAAGTACGAAATTCAATAAAAAGGCTTAAAAATGGAAAGGCTGCTGGAGTAGATGAAATTACAAACGAAATGTTAAAGTATGGCGGTATGCGACTAGGTGAATGATTGTGTAAACTATTTAATACTTGTGTTCAATTAACCAGAGTGCTAGAGGATTGAAAGAGTGCTATGATCGAGCCTCTGTAGAATGGCAAAGGTGGTAGATATGAATACAAGAACTATAAAGTTATAAGTTTATTAAGTGTTGCTGGGAAGGTATTTGGTAGAATTATAATTGACAGAGTTCGCGTAAATGCTGAAAGGAAGATATGGGATGTACAGGGTGGGTTCATGCCTGGATGTGGGTGCGTGGATTAAATGTTTACTTTGTAGCAAATGGCCGAGAAGTTTTTGCATGTTAATGAGAAAATATATTGTACATTTGTGTATTTAGAGAAAGCGTATGATAGTGTGAATAGATGCAAGTTATGGGCAACTCTGACGGAGTATGATGTATAGGAAGAACTACTGAATACAATAAAAGCAATTTATGATGAATTCAGAGCGTGCGTGAGAGTTAACGGTACGGATAGCGAGTCTTTGAAATTGAGCAAGGTGTGAGACAAGGATGTGTGATGTCTCCTTGGTTGTTTAATATGTTTATGGACAAATGCGTGAGAAGTGCATGTAAGGACTTGAGTAGTATAAATATAGGCAGCGAAGATGTAAAAGTGTTGATGTATGCAAGTTATGCAGCGCTAGTGGCTAAAAATATCAGCCAAATGCAACGAATGTTGAATAAATTTGTAGAAGTGAGTGAAAAACTGGATTTGAAAATTAATAGTGCCAAAAAAAAAGGTAATGATTTTCAATAGGAAAGATGAAAAAGAAATATGTCAGCTGATGTTGGGTAGCGATACAATTGAGCAAGTGGGCAAGTTTGCTTACCTTGGCAGAATGTTTGCGAATGATGGGGGAATAGGTAGTGAAATTAATACAGAGTGAATGCAGGCAGGAGAATAATTGGCAGCATGTAGTCAGTAACCAAGAGTGAAGAGTTAAGTATGGAAGCAAAGATGGCTGTGTACAGTAATGTATTTGTTCCAAGTGTTTTATATGGCAGTGCGACTTAGTTATGTCAGAGGAAGCATATGAGTAAAATAAACGCCATAAGTATGAGGTGCCTAAGAGCTGCATGTGGCAAAACTAGACGTGGCAGAGTAAGGAATGGATGAGTGATCGATATGTGCCAGGTGAAGGAGACACTGCCTGAACTGTGCGAAAAAGATGTGTTAAAATGGTTTGGACATGTGGAACGAATTAGTAATGAACGCTTAAAAAAGAGAATATATGAGGCAGGAATGAATGGAAAACTTGGTAGGGGTAGACCGAGAAAGAGATGGCTGAATATGATTGAAGAAATTGTAAAAGTAAAGAGAATAAAGACCGCAAATGATAGGAGAGCTTGTCAGAAACGTTGTATGAATTTAATGGAAGCAAAATAAGTGTGTAAGGACAGAAAGGAATGGAGAAAAATTGTGAATGGGTGATAGAAATAGAGATAGTAGGATTAGTGGGTAATAGTAGGGTGGCGTGGATAATGTAGAGTGCAGGAGTTTCGGTGAAGGGGGTGGTAGTGAGAGGGGTCGGTGCGTTACTGCATGCAGTGGTTGAGAATGTGGAGGCTTGACACTGGGTTTTGCCCACGCCGCTAAGGGAATGGCATGATTGGTGGTAGTAGTAGTAATATTATAATAATTTAATTCGCCTCTATATCACAAAAAGTACTCAAGACAATAAGTGATGTATTTAGGGAATTATGAGGTCGTGAATATAGATGGTGGAGAAATGTATGTCTGTATTATGCACCAGAAGAACTTAGGTGTTCGTATTTGACAACACTTGAATTGATGCTAGTGCTGCAATGTTAGGAAATCTCCCACACCGAGAGACTTGTGAGTTGCATAATACTGTCGGTGCTGGATTACATTTCTGAATCGAATATATCACTACGCAGAAGTAAATTCAATGCTTTTTATGCAGACATTGGATTCTTTCTGTCTCTCACTTCGTTCGTCATTTAGTAATTGCTTCAACAATTGAAACATTATTTTATAATTACGTGATACATTTACTCTATGAATATTACTATTGAATTAAGATTAAATTCAACATGTTTCTTAAACTTGTCAGTGTAACTTAACTTAGCTTATAGGGAATAATCGAGATTTTGTTCTTTATTAATTATATCGATAATTTAACGCATTGTTCTTCGCTAAGTAGCTTATTTAAGTTTTATATTTATTTAATATGAAAAATCTCAAATAGAATCTGTCTTTGTGTATCATACTCTACTAGCGTCGGTTTTAGTTACCAAAAACACTAAAAACTTTCAAAGCTTAGACTAGCGTATTTTTACGATTACTAACTCCATTAGTATTCGTTACAAAATGACAAAGAGCCGCTTTAATTTTACTTCTTTTATATTTTTTGGTATGATTGCACATCGTCTCTGAAGTTTTATATGAAAAATATTATGGCATAAATACGTTAAAACACAGAAATGCTTTGATTGCTGCTTAAAATATCGCAAGAGTTCTTAAAATTTGACTTATATATTTCTTCTTTTGCCCTTTCTGAAAATATTGTCTAATAATCTAAAGAATTTAGTGGGTTCTATTTACTTGTCAATAATTTTATAATCTTCAGCTCTATCTAGGTCAAGTTTCCTTCTGGATTCCTTTTATTCGATTCATTTTATATATTCTTTAACTTCCTTTCTAAACGTTTCTTATTAATTTGCGTTTCTCCGTTTCCTTTTAGTAATTTTTCTCTTTTTTATTTTCTTATTGTTTCCCTCTAAGTTTGGCGTTTATATTTTTATATTTCTTGAAGTACTTCGATTTTCTCATTTTACTAAGTATTACTTCTGTGTTACAAAATATATGAAAGGACTTAAAATAATACATTGAACAGTTATCTGCAAAATGATCAGCTTACTAGGCAGCAGTAGGAAACATTGAATATCAATTTTACTGAAACAAGCGCAGGTATTACTTTAAGTACTCCCTGTACCAACAAGCATTTTAAGAAAATGTTTACACGTGTTCTAACTTATATTTTAAAAAATGTATAGTTGGAAGTAATATTTGTCCCGCTCTACCTGTTGTGTTTTCTAAATGCTAAGTAAGTTTTATGGATTATTCAAAAGCTAATAATATTTATAGTCTAGTTCATTAACTCGAGAATTCAAGTATTATATTTTTTACTTGTGTAGTATATTGCTTTCGTATTTAATATAATTATTTAATACCTGTACATGTGTTTAAAAAAAGAAATTAGAAACTTGAATAGCTTTCCCTTACATAAGAGCACTGTTGATAACCAATTTTGTACTATTATACTTATATATATATATATATATATATA
>JAHWXV010087180.1:0-23490 GCA_024586415.1 Phrixothrix hirtus
TGTTTTAAGGGATTCTTTTATGGGTTATACATTTTAATATATATACTAATTCATAATTTAAACTACATTAATTAATTAAATCATGATTTACTGATCTTGTAGAATATTAATCGTCTGTATCGATATATTTTGAAACAGCAAATATGATTATCGATCTGACGATTAATCAAGATCTAGGGAAATCGTGACACTAGGTGCCCTAAACCTCGCCAGTTGTTTAACTGCAAGAAAATACTTCCAGATGATTCAGACTTCCGCTGATAAGAACATGAAGCATTGTAAAATTTTACTGAAAGTATCCCTGAATTAATTTATCAAGTGCAAGAAATTGCCAAAAGATTTAAAAATTAAATATATTTGGTATTCATCGCTTGTTGCGCTATCAAAAATACGGTGATGATAATATGACGAGACTAGTCAATAGTTCTAAAAACTTTATTTATTTCTACTAACTTAAAATATCTATTTACACGTATTTTAGAGTACACAAGTAATAATTGTTTATACGAAGCAGCTTCTTAATAAGGCAACGCTCTTGGAGAAACTAAACTAAAGGACTCTAAAGTGTTATTTATATAGAAATGTGATATTCCGGATTATTCTAAAGTTTAAGGAATAAAATTACACAATATATAGGTGACCTAAGTTTCAATACCATAACTAATTGCTGTAACCTTGAATTTGTTTAGGTATAAGTTGCAGTGATAGGTAATTCGTGATTAAATCATTTGTATAAAGAGCTATGGAACCTTACGGAATGTTTCAGAACCTTTTAGAAAGTTATTGTCGGTTTATTACACCACCCCCTTCTTAAATTCGCTAACGGCGACTTTGAACTTAACCCTTGCTATGATCTTACGCTTATTTGCAAATTCCGGAATCTGCACTGCGATACATACTTGCAACCACATTTCTTGAAGAAGTAGCAGTCCGCAAATTTCATCTTTGGCAGAGTTTTTCTAGGTTTCGAACTACATACCAGGAACTTGATGCCGGTATATCGAAATACTACATCTAATATGTTATGTAGCACAAGCCAGTTTAGCTGGTTTAGTCCACTATCTGGTTTCGATGTAGCTAACCTTTTATCAGCAGTGGTACAAATTTGATACCTTAGGTCCCGTAATGGTTTACACTGGTCTTCATAGCGAGGCGTTTGATGGGAAATGGCTTTCGTAAAAGGGTAGCAAACACTTCGTATACTGTTTCAATAAGAACGCAATAGATGACGTGCCATCCCAATTTGTTTCCCTTGCAGACGTATTTCTTCTGCATCACCATACTTCTTTTTAAATTCGTCTGCGATTCCACCGAACATTCAAATGTCATTAGTAACAAAATTGGTTAAATACTTCTCCTCTGGTACATCAAACAAATTTCTGTATTTTTCTGTGATAATTCCAAATCGAGCTTTCCTGGATCCCGAATAGATAGACATAAATTCAGTGAATGACTATTGGCTATACTTGAATTTTAGATTTTCGAACCCAATATAGTTCACCTTTCGTTTACATTTCTCATGTTCTGGTTCTAGATTCCACGCAGCGTATGAGTTCAACCGATTCGTGGGCAACACCTTAAATTTTACTCTGGAAAATTTCATTATTCAATATATTACATCGTCGATTATTTTTAGAACTGATCAGGATCTTTGAAATTTGAAAGATATCCCTCGTCGTGGTAGGGGCTATTGAGTTGATAACTAGGTTAATATCGTAGCGCTTTATAACCTACATCATAATATAATTTAAATTAATTGCTAGCCATCTGAATGTCATTGCGAATTTTCTCTTGAACTGATTTTAGTTTCGTGCAAAGACTTTCGGTATATTCATTAACAGCCACCTCCTCAGTTCTATGCCTGATATCAAATTACACAATAACTTAATTTCGCGCCCAACCAATACTATAGCTGGAGTTGCTTACGCCGTCTCGTTTAAAGCGAAACTATATGCCACAAGAACAAATGGAAGTAGTGCTTCCAATCACTTTGGTTGTTTGAGATAACTTCTGACAAATATTTTCCCATTGTTTGATTAATGCGTTCCGTCATTCCATCTTGGGTAGATGAATAGTAATAATTCTGATCTTGCCTAGTTGCAACAGCTGGTAGAAACTTTGTAATAAGGCTGATTGAAAATCCCTTCCTTGGTGTGAATGCAATTCCAGTGCTAACCCACATTAACTACCTTATGATTTAATAGAGTGTATACTTCGACCTATTTACTAAAATAGCCCATCGCAACTGGTATTTATTTACGTGCTGCTTCTATTTCTGGAAATGGGCTAACTACATTAATTGCGACTGTTCCAAATGGGCTATCTACATTATATCGCCTTATAGATGCCTTTTTCCTCTCCAGTAAACCGTTTTCAGAAGCACATATTCCAGGTTTTCAACACTCCTTAACATTATCCCTGCTGTGCACCCAATAAATTCGCTCACTGGCATTTTTCATAGTTTTTCTATTACCACATACCTTTAGATGGTACATTTTGCAGTTGACGTGAAACTTTCGCTACTTTGCCTTTCGGCACCACCAATTGTATTCGTCTTTCACTTCCATCGCTATTTTTCATGTTTATTTTCAGAAAGGCATCGTCCTCTCCAAAGAAACCCATTGAGACCTATAAGCTTTAAGGATTAAATGGCACTACGTCCTTCCAACCTGGTCTTTGATCTTCATTCTTCCATTTTAACAAGTACTTTAGATCTGAGTCGCTTTCTTGATCTTCATTAACATCCATTATCTGCATCTTTCGAGTTGTTTTTAAACCTTTGATCCCAAATAGAGAGCGTTGATTGCAATCTTAATGCAACGCTGTCTTGGCAAAGTCTTGGCGTTTCGATCAATTCTTCCGGCACTTCAAATTTATACACCTTCGTACAATTTATAGCTGTTCAATCAATCACGCTTTTTGGCATTCTCGGTTCTTAAACAGTAGCTGACACTTAAACGTTGCGTGGTCAAGTTTCAATAAGAAATTTTGTCCATAAAGATACCTGTAAAGGTGTTCAACAGCATTTATCGTCGATAGCGAATCTTTACGCGTAACACAATAGTTCCTTTCAAGTTTGGACAACACTTTCCTGAAATATCCATTACTTGTTCTACTCCATCTTGAATTTGCAACAGCACTACACCTATTATGACATGGCTAGTATTGATACCTGAGGCAAATTTCCCATCTCCATTCTAGGGCAACTAAATGTAGTAGATGTTGTTACCAAGGTTCGGTAAGTGTTATAAATGACTCCTGGCAGCTATTGTTTCATAAATACTGTTTGACTTCTTTAGAAGGTTTTTTACAGATTTCTAAGTCAAAATTTAAAGCAAAGACAACCATTTAGACCAGGTATAAATGATATTCTAAAAAAGTCTTTCATACTTTTTCATAACTTATCTGATATTCGCAATGGCCACACAAAAATTGATTCATATATACATTATGTAACTTCACCGTTTTTTCTTTACAACTTTAACATACACCCACACAACATTGTTGTAACGTTTAACTTCCAGACGACAATTGGCATCATTTATAGTATACATACGAAACATTTTCACTAGCTCTTCGATTAAACGGTACAAGATAAATTAATTGTATTGTGTGATCGAAAGAAATATTTGCTACTGCCACTAAAATAGAAAACAACCGCTGATAACGTAAATTGCTAGGATAGATTACTTTATATTACTATATTAACTCAGAAGTTTGCTAATGGATTATTAACGTAAGTGTAAATCTTTGCTGACACATTCTGAGTACTAACAAGTGATCCTATTCGAAGTTTTTTCTGAATTTGACACAGTAATTTACTTATAGTCATAGTATAATCATTTCTATAAGTAATTTAAAAATTTAAAAGTCCAGTTTTTATCAATGCAATATTTAGTGAATTTTTTGTATAATTGAGAAATTGGAGTATACACAAGTACGTACAGGTATAAGAGCACGCGTGTCTTGTAAACAGTTACTACTTCAATAGTTATAGCGTAGTATATCAAATGTAATATCCCCTTTGTTATGGAAAAGTATCAAAAATACCGCGGTTTATTTGGAATAGAGAATCCTGCAGTTAGAATGATAACACAGCATTTCTTCTAACCCGTTTCATACATAACTTCCATCACTATGTGTGTCCGTTTTCCCTATATCGTTTTGATTGAGTTCGTCTGGTATCAAACAATTGCGCCAGAATCATTAAGGATTGGTTGACGTAGCACGGTATCATTTTTGTACTTAAAGACGATAGCAGTTGCAATTTTCCCCAAGCTTGGCCCATCATAGATGTTTGGGGTTTTTTGAGCTGGATAGTCTATGACAACAGACGGAAAGTCCTAACGAGGCAAGAATACTATGGCAAAAAGTTGTCAGAGATAATACTGTCTAGAGGACAATACTCAAAATATTACCAACATTGTGTACCATTGAAGATAGCGGCCCATTCTCGGCCATATACAGCAGAAATTATATAGTTTGTAGAGTAAAAAATGTTTCGTGCCCATATTGCAATAAAATGTTTCATCTTTTCGAATCAAGTGCTCTATATGTCTCAAAACTTAGGTTACATACGCTATGTGATTAATTAAAGTGCGAGATGGAAACTAAATTCTTCAATTTAAGGACTTCCACAAAAATAATGAAAAAAGTTGTTTCCTTTCGCCATTTCTCCCAATAATGAGCATTTCTATAACAGAATCAACCTGTCAGCCCTTGCTATTTTTTAATAACATTAAATAAATTAAGCGATATTAAGTATCATGCGCATTAATGGTTAATATAAATTTAGTTGAACAAGTATTCATTAAAAGTAATTTAGAAGTCTATCTTTTAAAAGAAAGATAAAGTTAAATCAAAAGTCTATTTGAGTACATCGCGTATTTTACTTTTGAAATATTGCCTAGAAATTGCATTATAAAACTTCGTTAGTAAAAATTATTTCAAATAATAAAGTAACAACTCCTACGTCAGAAATTCTAAGAAACTGTGCAAAAGCATATGAAATCACGTCTCCATAGTATACAGGGTTACAGATTGTTTAATACAAAAATATAAAGTTATACATACAAGAAATTAATGGGTATAGTAACATTAAAAGCTTAAGAAATAATTAACTGGGTTACAATTCTACTAGCATAAAGATAGGTTGTAGAGGCCAAGAAACCGGGTGATAAGGTCTCATATCCGGGAATATTACGAGCGATCCCGTGAGAAAAATTATCAAGCTCGTACAGATACGCTTGAGTTAGGTGGTGTTGAAGTAATGTTCTTGTTCGGAAGTGTTGTATTTGTTTTAGGAGAATAATATTACTTTTATTGAAGTTTTAACGTACCTGCCATTGCATTAGCTATTATTGGTATAAATTCAAATTATTTTGGTATAATCGATTCAATATGGAAACGGCTAAACTCGACTTTAGTATCATCTTACGCATCGGGGTTATCAATCCTAAAATTAAGAGCTAAGGAACGCCTTTCGAGTAAAGAGCGTTTTTTTTCCACCTGTAAGTGTCTTATTGTTCTTTTTCTTTGCTTACTCCGCACCTGGTAAAGAAGGGCTACTTCACATCTGCCCGCAACTACAGATATTTGTTATCGTCACCAAACGACCCAGAGTGTTTGTTTTTTTTAAATAACGTAAAAGTAGATATAGGACGCTGTCGTCCGCTTAATACAAATATTGATGGAATAAATGAATTACTCACATGAAGTAAATATATTAGCGTTGAATCAAAATTAAACTAATTGGGACATTTTACGTTTGTGTTCTTAATTGTTAAAGCAAATTATTAATATTAAATTCACTGTTGTACTTTCATAAGCTAGTTTTATAATTATTATCATATTTATTGGGCACCCACATAAAAATATCTTGCCTATGCATCTTGTGAATACTGTTATTTGTCGTTAGTAAAATTCCTGCTATAGAAGCTAACTGAATCTTGTAAATACGCACTTTTGAGTTTCTATTGCTCTAGGCAATGTTCCTTTTGTCCCTAGAATTAGAGTCATGTTTAGTTTCTTAAATAGTTGTTGAATTTGTGTTTATATGTGTGCTTTTCGTGCGAACTCAATTATATAAAGGTGTTCTTGTGTTAAATTTTGGTTACTATTTCACCGACATAAACCTTACTTGTAATCGTATTTATACAGTGCGAGTACAATAAGCTAGAGAGCAGTTCAGTAATTTTCAGTAACAAAAGTCATAAATCATTTATTTCTAAGTAACTATAACACTTTCCTAAAAGTTTATAGTTCAGTTAGCTTAATTCATAACAATATACAGGGTGGTCAGTTCTAAAAACCTGCCCTTGGCTATTTCATTTAAGGGAAATTACGCCCTAAATTTTGCAAGCAACGTAAATAACATAAAAAGCTTTTGTCAGCATTTTGCATTGATTCTTATATACCGGAACCGTCATAAATAGTGACCACCTTTAGTTTGGAATATCCCCTCTTTCAGCGTTTTATCCCGTATCTGCAGTACCATTAGAGTGTATGTCTCCACTTTTAAGGTAGATCACTAATATCGAGATATACAGGGTGTTTCGCAAACATCGCCTGAGTGCAGTTTCGACTTGAGAACAGTGGTGCCCACCTTTTATTGATTTTGTCTTGACCTAACAGCGTTTAGCCTCGCAAGTATCGATGAACCACGCCTCGCTCCACTGTAGCTTTTCCGGCCGTGGTTAACTACTTGTAATTATTTGCCACATGCGTTGTTACCAGTTTAGCCTGTGACAAACCAACTAGAGTTTTAGCCACATAACAAGTACATTGGTGATTTTTGTTTTGCTGGTTAGTTTCATAACTTCATCAACTTTCTTGTTTTGGGTATCATCTACTGCTATCACAGAACATCCGTTTATTTTTACATCACATTCTTCACCATTTTCTAAATCGCAATTTTTATGTTTTATCCCAACTTCCCATTACTCAAATATATACAGTATTAATTATGTGCGGCAATAAATACTGATAAGAACAATACCTTCATCAGTGAAATATTCTTTTAGATCGCATCGTTTAAACTAAATTGATTGGCTACTAAGCGTCTCCGTTATTCGAAATGTAACTCTAGAAGCAATAAGTGTAACTGTAATTCGATGTAAGCAAAAATATCAAGAAATATATTATCATTTGTCTTAAGTTAGTTTTGCTACTGAATCGAAAACGTTAATTGTCATTCAATATTCATAGTTTGAAGTGAATATTTCTTAAAGAATTTAATTATTCTGTTCACAATTTAAAGATGATGTCGCATTAATTAAATTAAAGCCCACTTCATATACATATATCGGAAAATATTTCTTATAAACAGATTTTGTAACTTACAATACAGTATCGTTACCCCAATGGCAAGCTTCAAATTCGAGCTTGTTCAAGTGTTCCATATAGGTTTTTGTTAAAGTGGCATTTATTGATTGCACATTATTTTCAGTTGAACTAATGATAAAAAGTTTACAAAAAAGCAAAGGTATTGAATTCCCTTATGTTATGTACTCATATATAGATAGAAAGAAATTCTAATGTATATAAGCTTTACGTATTTAATTTCTTGGTAATCAATTTTTATTTACAGTTAATAGATCTTAAGTATGAGTGAGACAGACCACTTCTGTTGGACTAAAAGAATTATTGTCACTTAATTCCTTTTATGTTCCATAATTTCAGTCAATTCATTTTCATTTTCAGGTAGTATCCTCAGTTTAAAGTTACATTATATGTTAGAAGTCTCTTACACGAATTTAATATCGTGCCATATGGAACTAATACACACAAACACACACACACACACACACACACACACACACACACACACACACACACATACACGCACGCACGCACGCACGCACGCACGCACGTACACACACACACACATATTTTTTGTGTGTGCGTATAAATATATTATGATCATTAAAAAATAAATTATATATCTCTTGCAGGTTTGAAGTTTCAGTTAGCATTTTGCAATTGTATTAATTCCATATGGTACGATCTGAAATTCGTATAAGAGGCTTCTAAAATCTGATGTAACTTTTTCTTCGCAAACTGTGGATACCACCTGGAAATGAAAATAAAAGGACTGAAATCATGGAACCTAAAAGGAATTAGTTGATATATAATAGTTAATTATTGTAATACCTATGCAAATGCGAGAATAATGCTGACTAACACTATCCTTCAATTAACGTTGTGAAAAGTAATCTAGTTCTTTTTTTACACCAATTTATAGAACATTTACAACTGGTGTACTCTATGAATTAATAAAAGTCGAACAAATTCCAATTTTATATAACGTAGTCATAAGACTTACTCGCTTGGCATCGGTCCATTTTCTTAACCTATGAATGCCCAAGTAGCGTAAGAAAACGCCATACGTTCGGTTGCTTTTTAATATTTCGTTAGTAATCATTTTTGAGTAGCAGCGATTTCATTTAATGTTTTTAAAGCATTTCTCTTCAATATCTTTCAGGCAACCTTAGGTTGTAAATATTTGCTGGTATTAAATATTTATTATCCTAGTCGGGAGGGCATTTGCACTCTAGTTAGCTGTGAAAGTGGTATATAGGTTGATATACTACACGTATTTGTCTTATTTAAGCATATTTGTATTCGACCTTGTCAGCTACTCCAGCAACTGTAAGTTTACAAAATCAAATTTATTCTAGGTCTTTGGAAACCATTTCACCACACTGGTAGCGTAAAATGTATGAGTAAATTGATTTGAAACTTTGTAGTGACTGTTTAGTGTTGGCAACTATAACCACTCACCGGGAAAGCGGAATTTCAATGAGTTTACACTAGAATGAGTATTTCGGAGTTAACTTCAGGCTTTCTACACTTCAATAAGGTTGATTTCGGGAGGGTTGCAGTTTCCTAGCTTGCGAATAATTTTTGACACTACAAATTATGAAGGCTAAATCAACTCTATCGTTTAATAACTTTATTAGCATAGCTCAAAAACCGAACAACAGATAAGTTATCTAAATTTATTTCCACAGACCGGTAGCATGATATTTCGTTGAAAGAATGACTATCTCACCCAGGGGCATTAGTGTAGAGATATGACATTATAATCGTTTCATTTACTCAATAGCTTACAGTTAGAACGAACGTGTTTGAAATACAATGTATGGTCAAACTAGTTCCAGTTTTACTGAAAATTCTAAACCACCAATAAACTATCATTACATCTAAACTTACTCAGCATAGAAGTTCGAAAATATGACGGCAAAAAGAGAACACTCGAAATGTTAATGACGGTGAAGATAAGGAGAAGGAAAACAGAGAATATTCCGATATCAGTGGTAACCGCGATAATGACTGTACATTTTAAAATGTCCACGTAGAGAAATTTTATGTTGTTTTCATACATTCAACTTGTTAAGACATTTATTGTTATTGCAACGTGACATGATGGAGAAACAGTTGATAATGAGAAGTATTATTTTAATTTATTGAAATATTCTATGTGATTAAAATGCACAAATTTTACCCAGCATTATTATTGCAAAATAAATGCTTTTAAATAACCAGTCAAATATGCTTCAATTCTTAAAAATAAATGGTCCTTCGAGCCGGATATAAAAAACCAGTGTCCATCGATATGGAAAATCAATAAATTACAGTTCGCACGTTTTCACTCAAGATCGTACCGCATCCACATTGGGAATCATCTTAAATAAAGCAGTAAGCAGCACCTATTCTTTACCTATTTACGATTATTTACACTTAATTGCCTGTCTGCCTTACCGAATAACCATTTAGTAACATTTATCTACGTGCAAAATGGCTGACGAACAATTAAAGGTACTCATACATTCTCGTGGCCAAAGAAAAGTTAGCGCCACACGTTTTGGTGCCTATTTAAACAGCTTTCCTATCAAACCAAATATTTATCAATTAAAAGTACATTTATATGTCATCAAAACTACTCTAGGCGAATTTAATACAATACAAATCAATTCTGAATTGTTAGCGTTAGATAAACCTAACATTGAACACGAAAACGACTGTGAAATGTTCGTAAGCAATTATTACGATTTAGTAGGTAAGGCTAATACATTTCTATCTCAGCAAATTATTCCCAAAATAGATATAACCTGAAATCTAAATATTTCAATTCTTCATCAATCATGAAACATTAACACAGAGGTTAAGCTTCCGACCATTAAGTTTCCCACATTTTCTGGTGTATACGATGAATTTCTTTCCTTTTAAAATGCCTTCGAATCATTAATAAATTAAAATAAATGAATATCTGACGTTTCTAAATCTTATTATGTAAAAACGTCATTGACCGGCGAGACTGAAAGGGCACTTCACTCATTGAAAGCATCTGCGGACAACTATAAGTTAACTTGGCGACTTTTAAAGGACCGTAATGTAAACAAGACGGTAATAATAAACAACCACGTAAAAAATCTTTTCGATTTAAATTCAATCACACGTGAATCGGCAACGGTTTTGCGTTAATTTATAGACAAAATTACAAAATATATACGCGCTCTTGAATCATTAAAGGAACCCGTAGATAAATGGCATACTTTACTAATTTATTTGGGTGCAAACAAATTAGACTCTATAACAAAAAGAAAGTGGGAATCAATGCTAATCGCGAACGAAATGCATACATTCGACGAATTTCTAAATTTCTTAACTAAAAATGTTAATTATTAGAAATTATAAATAAAACGGATTTCCAAAATAATGAAAATACATTTATCAAATTTAGCCCAAAAAATCACAAGCTTTCATGGCAACAACACAACCAAAACGCTTTTTTTGCAAAGGAAATCATTTTTCAAGTTATTGTAACAATTTTCTAAAATTAGCATCTACACAGAAAACGCAAAATTTGAACAAATTGTTTACGTAAAGGTCGCTGTTTTAAAGACTGCGGATCATCGCACTGCAGAACTTGTAATCTAAAGCATCATACTTTGTTGCACATTTCGCAAATGCTATTTGCCGATAATGAGCAACCCGTAAAAAATGTTGGTGCGAAAACATCGCCGCCTTCAACAACGATTACCATCACTTGTACGAATTTCGAACAATCCCCAGTTTTTTTACCACCGTTCTATTACAAATAGCTGATAACAGTGAAAAATTACAAACTATTCGTGCTTTATTAGATTCATGCTCGCAGTCTAGTTTTGCTTTACAGGAACTTGTAAACAAATTAAATCTTTAAACGAAACCAGTTAATTTATCGATAACTGAAATAAGCCAATCCATTGCAAAAATCAAATAGAAACTTATATTGTGTTTACGTCACGTACAAATTTATTCAAACGAAATATCGATTATTTGGTTGTATCAAAAATAACTGACGATCTTCCATGTACTCCTATAAGAATGCCAAATGTAGCGATCCCTGATTATATCACATTAGCAGATCCAACGTTTAGTACAAGTAGTAAAATTCATATGCTCCTCGGAGCACGTATTTTGGGAAACTCTATGCCCTGAGCATATGTTTTTAAGTAAACAACTTCCTATACTGCAAAATACGTACTTTAGCTGGATCATTTCCGATAATATCAAATATCACGATGGTGAGTTGAAAAACGCGATTATTTGCTGTCTAAGTAATAACAAATTACACGAAAACCTTTCAGTTTTTGAAATGGAATATTGTCCCGATGATCAAAAATTATCGCGCTTTTCCGACGAAGAATTGCAATGCGAAGCTCATTTCTCGCAAACATGCCAAAGTGAAATAAATGACCGATTTTCAGTTCTTCTTCCTTTAAAGTAAAACGTCAATCAGTTAGACGAGTCAAGACAGTTAGCTTTAGAGAGATTGTTGCCATGGAATGCCGATTCTGAAAACTTCCGGAGTTAAGGGAAGACTACGTTCAATTTATGAGCGAATATCTAGAATTAGGTCACGTGCCACTTATTAATGAAACGCTCGAAACCTAAAATAATTCATCTTATCTTCGTCACCATGCCGCTGTCAAACAAAATAGCAATACTGCTATGACACGTGTTGGTTTTGACGGATTTGTTAAAACTACTACAGACATTTCACATGGCAGGCCCAACCATTCAATCCGATATTTTCGAGGTTTTAACTGGATTCGGAAGTTTTCAATATGCCTTGACTGGGGATATAGAAAAAATGTGCAGCCAGGCCATGGTACGCTACCCGGATAATCAGCTACAGCGAATTTTATGGTGGAAAAGGGACAGTGATCCTGTAAGGTGCTATACGCTGAACACAGTGACGTATGGTACTAATTCAGATGCCTTTCAAGCTATAAGATGCCTAAAATAGATTGACATAGTCAGTAAGGCGAAGTATCCTACATGTCAAAAAATTATGACTTGTTTTTATGTTGACGACTTTCTAGGTGGAGCTCATCCGGTAGATGACCCAATCATGTTATACAGTGAACTAAATCATCTATTAAATCAGTCAAATTTCAATCTGCGGAAATGTATGCCAAACAACTACAAAATGCTAACGTTTGTAACTACTCAAAACTCAAATGATACAATTTCCATCGCTCGGCACGAAGTAAACACCCTCGGCCTATCAAAGATCAATTTCGATATTCATTTAAACCTTCTGTTGCTCAAATCACTTTTACTAAAAATATATATTATCAATCGTATCACAGGTGTTCGTTCCTCTTGACTTGATTACGCCTGTCATTGTTAAAACAATGGTTATGTGTCCACAATTGTGGGGGATTTAACTTAACTGGGACTATCCTTTCCCAGCAAACCTGTTTAAGGCTTGGAAATCATTTTATAAAGAGTTACCAAACAGACAAAATCAAAGTCCCTCGTCACTGTCAATATTTCACATTTAGAATTATACAGTTTTGCCGATGCGTCAGAGATAGCATACGGTGCTTGGGTATATTTAAGAGCCACCGTAAGTCTGAACTACTACCTAACTCGTTTTATTGCTGCCAAATCAAAGGTAGCCCCAATGAAATAAATTTCATTACCACGTCTTGAATTGGGCGCTGTCCTCGTATTAGTCAAATTAATCAATAAGGTTAAGGTTTCTATGAACTTAAATTTTCATAATATTTATGAGTGGTCTGATTCCGAAACCATCCTGTCTTGGATACAAACGTCCCCTCATTTACTAAAAACATTTGTCTGTAATAGAGTAGCAAAAATACGAAACTTGACCCAAAACTTTCTTTAAAATCATGTAGCAGGAATATGTAACATTACAGACATTATAGCACGAAGTATGTCGCCAAAGCAATTGCTTGAATCTGCACTTTGGTGCAATAGTATGAAATGGCCGTCCAATGACCAAGCTACTTGGCCTAAGTTAAATAAAGGGCCAGCTTCAATTAACCAACTGCCCGAAGTTCGCAAGTTAGTCACATTTCTTTCTAGTCGCAAGGAAAACTTTTTCCAAGAGCTAATCGCTAAATTTTCTTCATTCACAAAATTGCATCATGTCATTGCCTATTGTCTGCGCTTCAAGTCAAATCGATCACGCGCAACAGCATCAAATTATAGTTCTCTGGCCGTAGAAGAATTCCAATTAGTCACCAATTATTTGATAAAGTCTATACAGGCTAACCAGTCTTAGCTTGTGTAGACTTTATCAAAAGCACTGTCTACAAACAGAAAAATATTATCCTTAAATCCCTTTATTGTCGAAAATGGTCTCTTACGCATTGCATAGCGCCTAACTAGGTCGCATATCCTATTCACACAAAAGCATCCAGCAATTCTACCAAAAATACACCCAGTAACACTACTCATAATTTCTCAAACACACCGAGACATGTTTCATGCCGTTATTGAGACAGTTTTAGCAAACGTACGCCGCCAATATTAGCCAATAGCGGGAAAAAATACGACAAAGCGCGTAATACGTCAATGCATGACTTGTTTTCGGCGAAAGCCACGGCTACGCAATCCTATAACGGGTGAATTACCTGAACATCGTGTAAGTCCATCGCGTCCATTCAGTTCCTGCGGCATTGACTATGCCGGACCCTTTCTATTAAAGGAAGGCAAAACTCGTTTTCTTAAGACTATAAAATCTTACCACTGCTTTTTTGTTTGTTTTGATACTAGGAAGATACATTTAGAGGTCGTTAGTAACTTAACTATTGATGTTTTCTAAGCAGTTTTGCATCAATTTAGCTCCAGACGACGTTCAGATATTTATTCTGACAACGCCACAAATTTTGTGGGAGCTAAAAACCAACTCTATGAATTACTAAAGTTTCTAAATGACGATTCAAACCAAAGGCTGATTGCAAATCACTTAGCTGGCCATGCCATCACTTGATATTTCATTCCTTCCCACTGGGCACACTTTGCTGGTTTGTGCGAAGTAGCTGTAAAGAGTACCAAGCGTTTACTTTCCAATGTTCTAATAAATGTTTCTCTAACATTCGAGGAATTGTATACATTTTGCAGCCAGGTAGAGGCTTGCTTGAATTCTAGACCTCTTGGACCAACGATCCAAATGATCTCTCACCTCACACACCTGGCCATTTCCTAATAGGTGATGCTCTTACTGCTCTCCCACAAAGGGATCAGCAACAAAAATCTCCATAAATCATTTAATGCGTCATCAGCATGTACAACAAATTTTACAGCATTTTTGGAACAAGTGGCACATCGAATATCTGTCCAATCTGCATCAGCGAACATAATGGAAACGAAGTCAAAGGAAATCACAAGAGCTGGAGGCTTAGTTGTGCTATATGACGACAATTTGACTCCTATCAAATGGAATGTAGGACTGATCATAGACATGAATCCTGGTTCTGACGGAGTTACTCGCGTAATGCCTGTGAAAACCGCGAGTTGCGTATTTAAGCGCGCCGTGAAACTAGTGTCAGTGCTACCATGTAATCGACTTAGTTTCACTGACGCTACAGTTATAATAACTAGTTATTTTGATTATTTCAGTTTATCAACGATTGTTTGTTGCTAGCGCAGCATTGATTTATACCAGTTAAATTTTATACACATTTATACTTCACTGTTTGTATTAGCTACAAGTTGAAAGCATCTAGTTATACATTTCAAGACGGGCGGTTTATGTACGATTTTAAAATGCTCGCATTCAATGTGTTAAGGCATTTATTGTTATTGCGAAGTGACATAATGGAGAAACGGTTGATAATGACAAGTATTGTTTTAATTTGTTAAATGCACGAACTTTACCGAGCATTATTATTGCAAAATAAATGCGTTTAAATAACCAGTAAAATTTGGATTATGGCATTAATATTTATCGAGGTTGTGTATAATTCAAATATAGAAATATACGACTCACAACTACTAGGCTCCAGTAGTAAGGTAAATATGAATAAATGAAATTTACAAAATCGGAAAAGGCACAAAGATCGAAAAATTTTCTTTGGCCGGGATTTGAACCCAGGATTTTTGGATAGATACTCCAACGTGCTAACCATTGCACTACCAAGGACCATATACCGGCTTGTTGAAAATCTTTCTATAAATGTGCCACTTTTGAAGTAACAATGTTTATACTAACTTGCCAAGGCTCGGAGAGCCAACAATACCGTCAGATTCACACCTAGTCGATATATTACAAATATATATGGGCGAAGCTAGTTGTTTTTTTAGAAATTAAAGTTTGGGTTTTTTTTAATGGATTATGACATTAATATTTATAGAGGTTGTGTATAATTCAAATACAGAAATATACGACTCACAACTACTAGGATCCAGTAGTAAATTTCATTTAGTATTGGCGGTTCACTTTCAAACCAGTTTATTCAAAAACTGCAGAGCCAATTTTTGTGTAACTTTTACAGCTTATCAATAAATCATTCGTTATTATAATTGAGAAGTTTTGTTTTGTTATCTGATGCCATTTCGTAAATGTTATAAATTCTTTACATAAGAGTGCAATAATTTGGTGTGTTCTCAGAATGCTTATTTTGAAAGGTGTATAACTTCGTTGTTGGCAAATAAAATTTAACGAAATAGGAATAGTATACAGCTCAAACCTTGAAAAAGCGATGGTCTATATTATAGTTTAGGAAGTACATGTAGTTTCTCTATTGTTTACAAAAAATGTAAATTCGCCGAAATCCGTTATTTATGATAGAAATTGAAAATTTCCTTTTATATAAGATGTACTAACATTATTTGAACAACAAAAGTTAATTGGTTTTAACAAGTTACTAAAAGTTGTCTTACAATTGAAAGTGAAAGATTTTGAAAAAGATGCAAATAACTGGTGTCCATGTGCTAATTCGTAGCTAACCTCATTGAAGGTCATTCTAATGTAAGCGGCAAGCATGTTTCTGTTATAAGAAACTATAGAACCATTAATCATTAATGTGCAAGAGGAGGATGATGCTGATGAGGGAGATGGTGAAAGTACAGACACTGAAATCAATGAAGACGATGAAGAAAATGTTTGTATGTAACTCTATCGGAATATAACATTTATTATTTATTAACCTTCCGTGGGTTCGGCTACGGTCTCAGACTATTACAATTCAATATAAATAATACTTATTGTTTATATTACAGTTTGGATAAAGAATAGAACGGAAGTATTATACTTTTTACTATAATCTTTAGAACGCTTTATTATAAATTGTAAAAACGCATACATACGAGGGTTATACTATATATTCCTGAATGCGGGGTAACAACAAGACATAATTAAAAAAACAATATTTATAACTTTTCAAAGTACTCTCCTGCACATTTCACGCACTTTGGCATCTGAAACCATTCCGTTACAAAGAGGCAGCCCAGGTTTCTTTGGATATTACGCAAACATGCTCTTAAAATACCTTTACAGCGTCCTCTGGTGTTGAAAAATTGATTCCACTTGATTTCTTCTTAGTGGTTGGAAAGAGAAAGAAATCACATAGAGCTAAATCAGGGCTGTAAGGTGGATGTGACATTAAATTGATTCCATCAGATCGAAGAAACTCCGTTATCAACTTTGCAGCATATTCCAGAGCATTGTCATGATGCAGAACAATTTTATTTTTCTGCACTTCTGCATAGTTTGTAGGCAAATGGTAATATACCAATTTGCAGTAACTGTTTTCTTATTATCAAGGGTAACAGGGAATATGTATCAGTGCGACTGAATAAAGAAGAAATCATTTGTTTAGCACAACTTCGTCATCGTTTAACTTTTGTGGTCCGCATTTCATTTTGAAAGGTCCATTGGGAACATTGCTGCTTAGTTAATTGATCATAGCAGTAGATCCAGGTTTCGTCGCCTCTAATGATATTGATCTATTAAACGTGCGATATCCAGCAACAACGCACCTTTTTCACACTTCAATGTGTGTGAAAAATTGTTTGAATTGCAGTAATTTCAATGCCAAGGGATGCAAGAATCCCATTATAGGTCACCCGGCGATCTTCTTCAATCATTCAACGAATAGCATCAATGTGATTTGAAGTCGTTGCGGTAATCGGATGACCTTCACGATTTTCATCCTCAAGCGATGATCTCCCCCGTTGGAATTCCTTATACCAATTAAACACGGTCGTCCGACTTGGAGTTTCTCCCAGAAATGCATTTTACAAACGAGCGAATGATTCGTTAAAAGTTAAACCCGAACAAAAATCATACAAAATCATGGCACGAAAATTTTCTGGCGTCACTTCCATTTTAAGCCGAACTTTAACTCTTCAAAAAATTCTCACAACTTATTCAAACAAGATATTGACTTCAAATAAAATGCAACTTATTCGCAAACAATTGATACATTAAACTAACCCCAAATATGTAAATAATTATTTGCAGTGTTGCCACATTCAGAAACATACATTGCGAGCCTTGTATGTTCTAAATAAATGTTTGTTATACCTTGTATGTATAAATAGTTAGAAATAAATAATTACATGCAGGTAGAGTTTCCTAACAATTTTATTATTGTGCCGCTCTTGAGTAATAGCAGTCTCTGAATCACTGAAACACATTTTCCGCTCACAGTGGCGCTTTGGTTTACGCCCCCGTCTACCCCTCGCGGAAAGTTTCCTGAGTGCTCTTTCGCATAAACTTTTATATCTCTACAGGTCTTCACAATTTTTCTTTTAAGTAGATCTTTCCTTCTTACGTGTTAATTTCTCTACCTGTATAATGACTAGAAAGAATATTTTGAATATATCTTTAAATGAGCGAAATGGAGTCGTTCGCAATTATAGATGGTAATTTCGTTATTAATAACCGAATAGCAGTATAATTTGTTAAAACTATATAATAATATCAAGTCAATTATATATCCAAGTATGAGCTGCTTTGGATGGATGGTTTTTGTTTAATTAATTTTTGAAGTTCGACATTCTTAAAAATATCAATGAAAAACACATTTTTTAGAACATATTTGACATTTACTAGCGAATACAACTTTGGAAAATTTTGAAATTCAATATACCTATATAAAGCTTAACTGTTATTCAAATAAACTTAGCTTGATCTAACTCACTTTATTAATTTCTGAAATATAAGGTTGGAAAGTGAACCGCCAATACTTATTGTTTTAATAGTAGTAAGATGATCTAGTCCTATTCTTAACAATTGTAAATCCGTCTTCGTCATTTCACAAAGCTTTATTTGTAGCTCCTATGCCAATGATAAGGTTCTTAGAAGAATTATATTTATTTATTGTTACATCTGATGGTATAAAACTAGGACCTTGTTTAGCTGATAAAGTTTTTTTCTTGTTATATAAAGAATTTACTTTAGTATTTTGAACTTTATTATCAGTGGAAAAATATTCTTTAGACGATTTTATTAGAAGCGGTTGATTGTGGGATATATTTTCAACTTTATTCATAGATTTTAGAGCATTACTTCGCATCTTTACCAATATGAAAATTTGTTGATACAAGGTTATCAGTTATTCATCCCATAATAGTTTAGTTTCCTTCTTTGCAATCGAATGAATTAGTACATTAAATACATTACTCCTTAAAAAATCAATTATAACGTTATGCTTGGTATTTGGTACTAGGTCATGGAGGCCGTAAATTATCTACACCTTCGCAACCATGGCAAAGCCATTCATATACGTTATTTCTTCTTTTTAAATATTCTAACCTATATTTACACATCTCCAATGGAAACATTCACTGCATACTTTACAATTAATTACATCAACATCAACATCAACATCAGGCATTTCTGATTACACGATGTGCACTGCATTGGCATTATAAATGAATATTTTATAAAATAATTACGGACCGAACTTAAACCAGCTACACAGTTGTAGTGACCGTAGGTTACTATGAACTATGAGATAGGGCGATGAACCAGCATTATTATGAGGAAATTTTAAAAAAATGAGCAATGAACCTAAAATAAAATACATGAATTGCGCACAAATGGACAGATATTCTATCAGGATAGCTCTCCTTCTAATAACGCTTTATCTGTGAAGCAGATCTGTGATTTCCAAAACATCTCAATCCTTCGATACCTTTCGTACTTATTATGCGATTTCTTCTATTTTCTAAGATAAAATGTAAATTTAAGGGCACTCGTTTTCAAGACGTCGATGATGTAATGATGAAAACGGCAAAAATGGAGTTGTTGAGAAGACCAACACTGTTTCTACCATGAGCAGCCATGCACACAGTGATGTATAGATAAGCAAGGAAACTATTTTGAAGATGATATTAATATAGTTTTGTAGTTGTCAGTTTCGTTATTTAATTGTCCTACCTCAGATGTTAATAATTCTGCAGAACGTTCAAAAGGCTATTTCAATAATGTGCTGGTTTTCCCTTTTTCCATGTGGCACACACTCTTTCATTGCCACTGTATAGTGTGTGAAAATAACCGATATTAATTTAAAACCAGAGTTTTAAACTAGAACCTACATAAAACATGATATTATATAGAAAAAAGTTTAGTTAGGTGAACGTTTTCATAAAAAGGAAACCCTTTTATATTAAATGTCACGTAAATCTATGCAATGTTGTTAATAAATAGTTATTTCCTAGATAAGATTGATTTATGCAACGCAAATAAATTGCTAATGACGCGCTGAACGGTTTGTGTAGTAATTCAAATTTCTGCAAAGGAGTTAATGACTATATGTAAATATATAATGCTTTCGAAGTAAGATAATTACTACCTATCTGTGTTCATTTTTCATGGGTATTCATTTATTCTGAATTCTGTTAAATAAACCTTTGGGTCTTAAAACAGAATAGAAATAATATGGAAACTGACTTAAATAGCAGAATCCCCTGAAGACAATTGTTAAACCGGTAATATCATAAAACAGTTGTTAATAAAATGTATAACTGCAACAAGTTAATATAGTATTAATGCAATTAAAATCTATAAATTTTCGGAATTATTTATCGGTTTACAAATGAAATTGTTTAACCTTAAGGTTTTTATACACTGAATAGCAACGTTTTGCTTAATTTTCAAAGGACCGTATGTAAATGCAATTAAGAAAATATATCCCAATGTCGAGTTTTCCTCAAAATTAATGACCAACTTCGAAGAATATAAGCGTGAATAATAGCTTTCGGTATTCTCGTATAATCCAAGTCGTTTCAAGTGAATTTTGTAATAATCCATAGTATTAAATTATTCTTATTCATATCTATCGGTATATGCACATTTTATTATCCTTGTTTTAATATTTAATCTTAGATAATCTGAAAGAAAAGCTTTGAAAACCCTGCGTAAATATGAAATGCCCAACCAAATTGTCCTTAGAATAAATAACAAAGCAAACAAGAAGTTTTGTACAAAGAGGATTTTCTTTGACAGTTCTGGATGACCTAAAATAAATATACTGATACATGATAAGAAAAGGCCTGTTAACTTCAAACATGTATTACATTCCGCTTCTTATTTCATCGGGGCTTTATTATTTAGTGTGCAACGAGGACAAAGTTGGTTTTAAAAAACAAACAATTAAGATAATCAAATTTTAAACAAAATTAATTTAGCTACAAGCTATTTACTTTATATTAAAATACGCATAGGCTTATTTAACACATAGTAGCCAAATATTAATTGAATTCAAAATACTTTATTTTGATGAGAATGAATTTATGAGTATAACAAGTGATATTTGGAATACTATCATTAACGGTATCGTTAGTTTAAGTATACTCATTTATACTATATTTCGAGGAATTGGGTAATAAACATTAGGGAACGGAGATAGGCAAAAGCTGACGTAGTAGTCATATGTCTATTTTATAATAAAGGAATCTAGGTAATCTGTGCATTTTTGTACTACAGCTTAGCTGTCTTAGGAATTACTTTTAAGATGTTATTATATATTGTTTATCAAACAATATTTGTGGTATAGGAACTATTTGTGCGTAGTTTAACGCAAATTACGATGAAACCAAAAATTATAAACTACAAACAGCTTTGGCATAGCGGTATTAACCTATGTTTTATTTACAAGTATCAAAATCTCCTTTCTTCTCCTTTACAGAGAATTCTAATATACCGCTATTATTTTGAATAATCAAAAAGATTATAACGGAATTTTTTCATTGCTTATCTATTTCTTTATATTGATGGACAACAGCTTGAAAATCTAAATTTAAACAAAATACTGCAGGATAATATACAAATCAATGTAAAGAATTAACTATTTTGACATTTAGTCTCCAGTTAACTGTGAAACTGCTACATCATTTTTAATGAACAAAAGTTACCTACAAATGCTGTTCCTACAGCGTTCCCTATTTATTACCACACTAATTGCTTAACTTTTAATTTTTATAAATATGAAAATCACCGATATATAGGAGACAATACCGTATTATGCCTTTGAAAAAACTAACGATAACGCGTATGCAATACTGCAATGATGCTGCAACGAAACGATCAATTACAAAAAAGTGACGCAGAAATATGTCATAGCACCCATCCGAGATTGTCACTTAAAGTTTTGCAATGCGCCAACTGACACTCACAAGGTCAAGTTAATTTAAAATATTGGAAGAGGTTCTGTATATGGTCCTTGGTAGTGTAATAGTTAACACGTTGGAGTATAAATTCAAAGATCCTGGGATCAAATCCTGGCCGAGGGAAATTTTACGATATTTGTATCTTTTCCGATTTTGATAATTTCATTAATTTAATTAAAAATTACAAGCATGTAATAAATACTATAAGCTTAAGAATAATCAAAATGCTCAAAATTATTGATTTTAAACGTAACTAAAAATAGACTACTGAATTCAGTACAAAGATAGAGGTTAATTAAACAGGATCTCTTAAGCGTGCTTACGATACAAAATGAAATAAATATCAAAAATATTAAAAATAAAATCCAGACCATTGATAGTTGTTGAATGGTTTATTTATCTGACAAGCAGCCGACTAAAAATAGCCCAATTCATGGGCACCAAGTGATTACAAATTCTTTCCCCAATTAAATATAGTTCAAGAAGTAATTCCTTATTACTTAAATCGGTAAGCAAATCTACCAATGATTCAATAATGATTTTCTTGACTTGAACTGAATTAAATTGTACAAATAGATAAATTACATCCCATTAAATAACCATCTCATTTATTACAACTGAAGTTATATCCACGCATGTTTGTGTAATATATTTTCCATGAAGTGATTCACGCTAACATCATGAGTTGTTATACTTTATGCCCATCCATTTTAATTAAAATAATGCAGTACGATTTCTTTTATCGCAATTAAAAGTTCTTAAGAAAGGATGTCAGGTAATAGATTTACTTTTATAGATACTAGTGTCGTTAGGTTAATGGAAAATTAACCTTAATTACCATAGATTTTGCTCTTTAAGATATGAATGTCACGAAAACCAAAGAGTAATATTTTCTCAAAAGGTGGGTTTATATTATAAAATCAAAATGAAATTAATTTACACTAAACTACCCAGATTGGCCCGCTCACTCTGTTTATATAAGCTTACAGCTATCAGGACATCAAACAACGGGTCAATGAAAGTTTCGCATCTATACAGTCGTTTAATAATTTGTGCAAATCGTAGATCACTCCTACATCAAATATCAGAAAAATTTTCCAAAGCATTTTAATAAATTCTTTTAGAAATAAGACAAAAGTCATTGACATTATGTCCAAACATAGTAGGCGTTCTGGTGTTTTAACTTATAAAGTCTGCTCTTAAACAAAGGAAATGCGAGCTATTTATCTAAAATATACTGAAATTTGCGATTACATTCATGATTTTTAATAGAATGCTACGTGCTTCATTACACATTTAAATTACATTAATTATTTTAAGTAAGAAATAGATTAATTTATGTCACCCATTTTATTTAAAAAAAATATCAGTTAAAAGGAGCACATCTATTTTTCTATTAAGCGCCACTAGTTTCGCCAATTAGGCATCATCAGCTGAAATAATCTACAACAAAATTTGAAGTATCAAATTAACAAATAAATGAAATTGATACAGAAATATAATAAAAAGTGTTTTTTAGTATATATATATATATATATATATATATATATATATATATATATATATATA
>JAHWXV010087203.1:0-14038 GCA_024586415.1 Phrixothrix hirtus
AAATTTTTCTATTGTCTACCCTGCCTTCACTAACTTCCGAACACGAACTTCGGCCGTTTCACAACCAACAGACATGATGCATCAAATTACTTCTCATCATTCATTTGAACTTAAACCATTCATTAATATAAAAGGTGTGCATATTTTATCGAGTGTATGATCAGTCTTTATATATCATGAAAAACGTCAAATAAAAATTGACCAGTCAAATGAAAAAAATCAACCCGTTACAATCTAAAAAAAATTCAATTCCGAAAAAAAAAATCAACTCTCATTTTCATGACAAAAAGCCATGTTTTCTTTCGAAAGGAATCTGGCTGCTCTGATCCTACAAACTTAAGACACAAATCCTGACTGTGCTTATTTTTGTAAACTCATAAATAAAATTCAATAACTTGAATTTTCTATTACTGAGATTATTTTCTTTTTTCCCTTGATACTTTGATTTATAGAGGTTCAACTGTAAATAAGGCCAAAGAACTTTTATAGATTAAACTACTACAAACACTTCTTAAACAAATATGTGTTTTTAGAAGTAGTATTAAATACAGTAGTACATTTTTACCACAGTTCAATTCATAATTCACTTTATTTAGTAGATACAATTGTATTTAAAGCAAATTATATCATTTAAATTTCCAAAATTTAAAATTTTTGGCAAAAACAACTAAAAATTTTGTTCTATAGATCATAAAGTATCTATAATTTTCATGATGCCTGTTATTTTTTGGGGCATCCCGTATAAATACAAAAGAAAAATTGATTACATTACCTGTGTGAGGCCTACTAAATAATTCAGTGTCTTTGGAGTCACTGAAATCCGTAAGATCCTCAAAGAAAGGTGTTTGTGATATTAAACCATAGTCTTTCTTCTTTTTACATGCATTATAACAGAATATTAATAAAACTACACCGGCTAAACAGATGCAACCTGAAATTATACAATAATATAATTCAAAACAAAATTAACAGTTTAGTTGCAATTTTTATATAAAGTAATACATCCAGACCCAACTTTTTATTATTTAAATCTTTGCATAAAGAGTGGCGTGAGTACTGATATGAATAAAAGGAAATGTAGGTAATGTTAAAGAGGAAACATTTAGCTTGCAATCATAAAATTCTCTACTTGGAAATTTCAGAAATTTTATGCAAGCTCGCATAATTTCATATTAGTATTTTAAGGAGCATTTGTTTTCCTTAATTGAATATTCAGATATTTAATGTCTATATCTTAGATTTCATACATTTTTATTTGAATTGTTTCAATGTGTATGTATGTGTTACACTTAAAGACCCAAAACATTTAGTTAGCGAAAAAAAACTACCACACCATCTTGTGGCTGATGTTGAACAACCAAACACCTAAATGGGATAATTTTTCACTTTGTAGTCAACCACAACACATTGTGTGCATTGGGTAAAATGGTCATTACGAGTTTTGGATAACTTAAAATGCCCACAACCGATTTATTTTCTGTCGTTATTAGTAAAATAGATAGACATAACTGAAAATTAAAAACTATGGCATTTGTACTTGTTTATTTATTAAATTAAAAAAATTTAAAAAGGCGTTAATATTAGAAAATGATCTTATATACAAAAAAGTATGCAAATTAAAAAATATAATCTAAATTCAAATGCATTTATTTGATAAATTCAAAAGTATAAAATGCAAATGTTAAAAGAAATAAAAGAACCATTTATTTTTATAGAAATTCTATTGTAGCATTTTGAATTGCACATTACATCTTTCGATTGAGAATTGCACTTTTTGGTATTACAATAGCGCTTGTAATGGTATATAATAAATCCTTGTGTTGACCTAGAACATAGTGCTGAAGCTTTTCTTAAATTTAAGGATGGGTCAATAAATTGCAAATCCACAAATGCAAACTTATTTTGACTATAAAGATGATCCAGTGTCCTTTCTTTAGCTTTAAATTGTTACAAACCAGATGCATTAACACTTACAACCACTGCCAGTACATTTTTGAGAGCATTTCGTCATCGGTCAACGTCTGGCACTTTGACAACTACATTTAAACCCATCTCAGCAGGGGGTAGTTTTTGACAGGACAGAGTTAACATCCTTGCAGCTTGTTTTTCCAGTTTAATTTTAGCATTAACAGGTTGTTCTTTTATTGTATCGGTTTTCCTACAATGGCTGCATATAACTTCATTTTCAATTTCGCTTCCACACTTTGCATGTACTTTTAGACTGCATCTCCTACACTGTTTGAGAACTCCATAGTTTTCACATACGGCTCTTAGTAATTAATTATTTCCTGCTCTGATAGGAGTGTTATCTTTTTCACCATTTTTCCAAAACCTTCTACAGTTTCCAATAATTTGTTTCCTTCTCCAATAGAGAATCTGCATGACCCATTCTTTGTTTACTACTCAACATTGTATCGTAAGGACTCTTTTTCGTTTCTTCATGTAATAAATAATTTTTTTTACTTTGAATGAACCTTAAACCCTCAGATTATTTTTTGGGTTTTATTATTTGATATCGACATAGTCAACGTGTCTTGCACATTTTGATTAGATCGTTCTACTGATTCTTGGTTCTGTAAATGCCCGAGGTTTTCCGTGAACAAGTTTCAAACCTGGCATCATATCAGCTAAATTCTAAGCTATCCTGTTTGTAAATTCTCTACTTTATCACTATGGAGAATAAACGGAGATTCAAAAATGCAAAAGATGTCAATTAAATTATATGCAACCTCTTCAGCAGTTTTAGTTTTAAGTGGTTTCAGAATAGTAAATTTTATCAAGTGATCTTGATAGTTCACTTTGCTTATGATATTAGGGAATTCATATGATTGGACAGGATCAGCTTAATGACTAATCCTTTCTTCTTAATTTTTTTTTTCCTTTGACATTGTTCACACATAGACAAATAGATTTAAATAGTTGCCCTGGTTACACCGCACATAACTAACAAAAAAGCCAAAAATAGTTACTTACAAGGGGGAAAAGTAACACATTTTAGTGCTTCATGTCAGTGTGGTTGCTTTTTTCACTCTCTGAGTGTTTTTGGTCCTTGAGTGTAACACTGCAATTTTCAAAAACACTTCATGTAAAATAGGACGTGGGACAGCAAAGGCTCTAGAACTTTTTGGTACGGTAAATCTACATTTTTATGACATAAGAACCCTCACAAAATTATTTTTGGTTAGTACTCAGGCCAAATCAGAACTTCCCTGCAAATATTTTAACTATAAGAATTTTGCAATTTATAAATTTGGGCCAGATCCTGCGAAATAGCTTAGAAAATATTGCAAATTTTTTTCATTTGATATAATCTTCATAAAAATTAACGAATATATTGCAAATTTCATCAAAGAGTTATTAACGATTTAAAATACAGTGTAACTCGGTTTTAATGAATGTAGAAATTGTAAGAATTTTGTTTGTTATGTTATCGTGTGCTGTAATATAATCATTGAAAAGGCATATCAATGCACCTATATGAGCTACAAATTAAAACCGAATACAGATTTGTGTAGAATTACACAAATAATTCTCTTCAGCGCACTTCACCTTGCATCAGTGAGTGGAGAAGTGAGCTTATCGCTTATATAAACACAGAGAAGCAAAGCATAAAGTTGACTAAAATTACCGCTCATACTTCACGGAGGGAATTATCAGTCTTTATATATCACGAAAAACTTCAAACAAAAATTAACCACCCAAATGAAAAATTCAAACTGTCAAAACTTAATAAAAAATATTTAAATCATCACAAAAACTCAACTCACGTTCCCATGATAAAAAGGCACGTTTTCTTTCAAAGGGAATCTGACTGCTCTGATCCTTCAAACTGAAGCCACAAATCCTGACAGTACATGGAGCTACCTCCATTTCCACAACAAAGTAATTTGCGCCAAAAGCGTTTTATTTTAAAAATCAGACATTTGATTGGTTAATTTTGGACTTTTGTTAACAAACTATAAAATGCCAGATGTTTGAGTGTTTAATTTTAATATCCGGTTGGCAAATTTGTGTGTCCCATGGAGGTTCTGGTGTTTTGACCACAGTTAGTGTTGTGTGTTTTTTATTTTTTAGTCGTCAATTATTTGGTAAAGTAATAATCGACAGTCTCAGATTTGTGGGGAATATATTCTGAACATAAAGAAATCATTGTAGTTGCCATTGTGGACTTCCCAAAAATTATATTATGAAGAAATAACAGGTGGTCCTTGAAATTATAAAGGGAGGGTCTGTAAAATAAGAACTGGAAGCCAAACAAATTTTGTAATCTCAGCACTGGTCCAATGTAAGTTTTTTATGCATATATAAACTACATAAATTTGGAAGTAGTTGCATCTCTGAGATCGTTGCATCAATTAATGGAAAATACCATATTGTGAAATAATCTAATTAGACTAAATTTAGACTACTAATAATTTTTATGTATGCCATTAAAAACCTCTGTTAGGATATAGTAATCTTTTTGTACCTTTAGATGTAATTGAAATCTTGGAAATTTGTCAAGCATTTATATACAGGGTGCCCCATATGTACTGAATTCATAAGTTATTTAGTTCACTCTTAAAAGTACATATGCGTGACCTCAGTATATTTGACATTTAAATATAACCTGAATTAAGTTAGAGAATAATTTTTAACATGTGGGATCCTACAAAAACTTGTACACCTTAAACCTGATTGTAACATTTATGATTCAAATTTCAAATTGATTTCTAATACTTGAATTTATTTACTCTTTTATTTCAATACATTAGCATAAACTTGATTATTATTTTTCAGATAACTTTAAGGTAAGTAATTGTAATAGTTTGTACCGGCGATCTCCAGAAGATATCTTCTTTAATACACAGGTAAATATTAATGTGGAGATTATATAATTCAGTAGTGTAACCAGTACTTAGGCCGACTCATTTGAAGCTTCATTATTAAGTCATCTTTCCTGATTTTTGTCTAAGCAATTCTTATGTAATTTACCATCCATAGCTGCTCTGATCTCTTTTGGCTTAATAGTCAAAGACAGTAATTCTAGATTATAAGCCAGTGGTGCCTTCTAATACCTACTACAATGAATTTCATGTATTATAACCCCTTTTAAGGTAATTTGTCACAGAAAAACTTTAGTTAGTAAAGAATCAACTGACCTCCTGCAAGCTTCCGGTAGTAAAACTTCACCTTGAAAGTGTTATGACAAGTCTTCTTAGGGCTTAAAACCGTTTTAGTGTTACACTGTATTTTGATCCATTCTGAATGGATTAAGATTCTTTGATGAAATTTGAATTCATATGTAAATTATAGCAAGGGAAAAAAGTTTGCAACATTTTCTAAGTTGTGAAATATATTGTGAGACTGGTCAAAATTTATTTACGAATTGCAACTTTGATCTTTAAGTTTGTGGAAGTGGTTCTTATTTGGACCTAGTATTGATATACAATTATTTTCTGGTGTCTCATGCCACAAGAAGAATACTAAGGCCTTTGCTGGTATATAGAATTTACCTGTAAAAATAATAAATACTAATCGTGGAAGTCCCATAACATTTGTATCCTTTTTTAGTGTAAACATAACAAATTTTGGTATTTTATTTGTACTTGTGATATCAACAAATTTTACATCCGCTTCATATCCTTTAGCACTAACTCGGACTGTATACTTTCCAGGATCCAATTGTATAATGTAGTGTCCATCTTTACTTGAAACTGTTGTGTAATTTTTCTCAACAATTTTTATTTCTGCACTAGGTACAGGGTGGTTTAAATTATCTCGTACATAACCTTTAACACCAAACTGTAGCAATTCTGACAACTGTGTTGTCGTTTCTGCTTTTTTATCTGATATTTCCAGTACAACATTTAAAAATATGATTTTGTCTTGTAATATTTCTACATTTATTAATTTAGTTTGATAATTGTGACAAGATATTTCTAAGACATATGTATCACTTGGTAAAATGATTTTAAAATGAGCTTGTACTTCGCTAACATCATAAATTTTATCAAAATTTTGAATCTTAATAGTTGCATTTATCATAGGTTTTCCATCTAGACTTTTAACAATTCCTTCAACTCCAGTATTTAGAATTCCAAGGAAATTCATAGTTGGTGTTAGAATATCACGCCAAATATATGGGATGTTTTGTATTGCAGGATATTCACAGCAACTAACTTTTACCGTAAACATCGGAGTGTTGTATTCATGATATATGTAACCAGTTAGGATATCATCAGTGGCAGTTACACTATTAGGACAGGAACGTTTGATTTTTAAACTATTCAGATATGTATAAGCTAATTCCTTCCAGATATGTTTTTCAGTTTTCGAAGCTGGATATCTACAATAAATGCTAATATTAGAACATTGCAATTATTAATATATACAAGGGTCATCCAAAAAGTATTATTTATTGAAACTATATATTTTGATGTACTCTTCAATGTACTCACTACTGTTGTTTAAGAATATCACATCTTGGGGTTAGTCTTTGAATATCTTTGTTGTAATCATTTTTTCAAGTCTTTTTATAAATCATTGTTGTTAGGAAAGTGCCATTCATCTAGAAACTGTCATTCTTGTGAATAGGTCGAAATCACTCAAGAGACAAGTTTGAATCTAGAACTTACTTTTTGAAGTTCTAAAACTGTTATGGAGGAGTACAAGTTTATAAAACATAAATTTTGTTTGGGCTAATATTTTGAGCATTCGGAAATAGATCATAGGATTTAAAAATGACCAATTTCTAGATGACCCTCATATAATGTCAGTACAGTTCTCACAATAAATGTTGTGAAGAAAATTTACAGAATGCATCACATACTTACATTAATCCGCTACTACCTCCCTCAAAATTTAAAATAAAATCAAATTTTTCTTCTAAAAGCATAGTTTTAAAAGTATAGGTTGTATATTGTTGATCTGCATTTCCTCTACTACCGGTATTTAAAATTTGATCACCCACTTGTTTAAAATCAGCTGAGATATTGTTGCATTTATAAAAATTAGGAGTAGAATGGCCAGTAATGCTCTTAGGATAATTTCCCCATATTTTTTCAAAATCAGTATCTAGTACTGGAATGATATGTATGACAGCATTCCTAAGAATATTTTTAATAAGAGGATCTTGAAATTTGTTTCCCTCCAGTAGATGTCGAGCCAAATAAATTGTTAGTTCACGCCCAATTGGTTGGGTTGCATACAGATTTCCGATTATTGCAATATGGTATTTAGTTTCATCTGTTGCATGTATCTAAAATAAAAGCGTTGCACTTAAAAGAAAATTAAGTACAAATAACTTACCATTTGGGTAACTTTTAAAGAAGGTAAAGAAGTTTCTGCCATAATATTACTATTAAGAAATTCAGCCGAATTTGGATATTTTTTTCCTAGGTCATTCATAAGTGCATAAAGTTCTGTATTAGAGTGATATTTAGGATTTAATTGATTTTCAGCAATTCCAAAATCGTAAGCACTTGCCCAATGCAATTCATCATCTCTCATTAATGTAAAGTTATGTTGCGCTCTTCCATTTTCTGGTATCACAATTTCCTTAGTATAACTTTCATATCTGTAAAGTAATGCTCAAGTAAACAAATAGAAATTTACTCAATTAATCTACCCTCTAGCAGCTACCGTTAAATTGTATGTTCCAGGTAATAAAATACGCCAGTAATCACCATATTGAGCAGTACGAACGACATGATCAATTCCTTCAATGTAAATCTCGGCATTGCTAATCGGGCGGCCTATAGTACTCGCAACAAAACCTCTAATGCCTTTATGAACCTAATCACTTACATTTATTATTTAAGAAAGATAAATTAAATTATATACTTGTTCCATGTATATTAATAAAGCTTCACGATTATCGAGCCAATAACCTGGAATATGTGATGCTTGTGGATATTTGTAGCAACCCAATTCTAAAGTAACTTCCATACATCCTGCTGCAATATAATTCCAGTCTTGCATTCCCCCTGTAACTGAATACCATTTGGCACCATTTGTTATTCCATCTTTAAATTTTTCATTTGGAAAGAGCGGACATGGTAAACCTTGGTGCATAAATCGGTGTGCCTAAAATATTTTAGTTCTAGATATTAAGAAAAGCAAAAACAAATTTCTTACGTTAGCATATGTATGTGCTAAATACTTAAAAACTGTGTCATCAGGCGACAAATTTTCAATACCACCCATTTCTTCAGAGTTATCGTCATAAGGATAGTTAGCAACTAAGGCTCCGTTATGTAAATTTGCAGATAGTACAAAAGGTTCAGATAATATCCAATCCATAACAGCCTGTGTTTCGGGCTCGGTAACTCTATTATACTATAAAATATGTTTTGTGTACTAAGAATTCCATAAGCTATACATGCTTACCTCATTTATACCATATTGATCAGGAAAATTTCTGTTTAAATCAACATTATGCGCATTACTTCTACCAACTCCACTATCTGCATCACCTATAGTTTTAAATTTAAATCAGTAGCTGATAATATAGTGAATAAAATAATACTCAGGAAACTCATTTAATTAAACCGAGTCGTAATCTGATCCAAAAGGTAAAGTTGCTGAAAAGGCCTTTATTTTTGGCATATTTGTTTCATTATTTTCATTTTGGATTTATTATTATTGTCTAAATCAGACTGTTTAAAGACAACATTATTTATTAAGGTATTTAAAAGCAAGCAAGTATGTAGCATAATTATAGAAAGCAATCACATTGCACATGTAAACATTTTAGGTTAAGTGATGGTTTACTCCTTAGAAGAAAACCTTTTTTATTGCGGAATCCTATTTTCAAAATGGACAATAAAATGAAAATGACATATAGATATATTCTGTTAGTTTATGAATGCAGGAAGTAGCAAATTATTTCTCTAATAAACAATTTGATTATGACAATCTTAGCAAATGTGTGCGTAGAATTATTCAACAGTTCCATACTGCAAGAAGTGTCGATAAGCGTAAATCGTTTGGACGTAAAATCGTTTTAACTGAAAATATGTTGGAAGATATACGAACATATAGAACATAGTCCTAAAAAATGTTTGACAGTTGTTACAACAAACAGGTGTGTATGTGATTTAATTAATTTTATCAAAAAACTTTATAACATTAAAATGAACTTTACATTATTATCCATATAAAATCATTGTAATGCATGAATTATTTTCTCTTGATTATGAGAAACGTATACAATATTGCCAATGGTTCAATAACAATTTAAGGAATGGCGAAATATTAGTCTTAACATTTTTTAGTGATAAGGCATGGTTTTATCTTATGGGCTACATTAACTCGCAGAATTATAGAATATGGGGTAGCAAAGTTCCTGGTGAATTTTTTCAAGCTCCGCTATATCCTATAAAAATTAGTGTTTATATTGCTATGTTAACAAGATATCTAATTGGTCTAATATTTTTTGAAGAAACTGTTATGGCTTATTATTACAGAATATTTTTAGATACACTAATAAATCAAATTCAGATAGGATATTACCAACATGATAATGTAAACTTGAAGATATTTAGAAGGATTTTATGATGACAGAATCATAAGTAGAGATTTATGGTCTCCACAACCACTTGGTTTAACACCTTTAGATTACTTTTTATTTGGACATTTATAAACTACTGTGTAACAAACACCTTTACATTACAGTTAGATGATTTGAAGAATTTTATTTTCGCTGCATTTCAGAATATTACACAGCATCAGCTACATACTGTTTTTGATAACATGAAGAGAAGGATTGATGTTTGCATCAATAACAACGGTGGTCATATAGAGCATATAACTTATATGAAATATAATTACCTTTTAAAATTAAGGAATTTGTAAAATTTTATTATTTAAAACTGTAAATTAAGTAATAAATGATTTCAATTTTAATTAATTTATTAATAAAAAAGATTGCAAAACTAAATAAGGTTATGTAGTTATCCAATTTCACAGGAATATTCAGGCAAGTAGAAATAAATATTGATGTAACCAACAGTGGAAAGAAATTATTTTGAACATGGATTAATGTTCACACTGTACATAAAAATTCATTAAGTATTGTAGTAAACTAATAACTTACCTTCAAAGGCTATTTCATAACCATCAGGATTCATACTAGGCATAATGTGTATTCGAGTAGTGTCCAATAATTTTGTAACTCTTTCATTTGCTCCATAGTTTTCACACAAATATTTTATTAGTAAGAGTGATAATTCTCTTCCAACTACTTCGTTGCCATGCATATTTGATACGTACTTAAATTCTGGCTTTCCTGAAATGTAACTGTTTTAAATTTTTGTTCAAATAGAGAAGTTAAAATTACATCTTAGTTTTTATTTTCATTTAGTTTAAAATTTATAGTACATTGAGTGGGTCTAAACTTTCTGCAAAAAAGTTTAACAATACAGGGTGTTTCAGATAATATGCCATTCCTTTTAGGGGTGAAAGTTGATGACACGGGCACCATAATAAACGAAACATTAAGATCAATATGAATACCAAAAAGTGCTGATTACTAAAAAATATTTCCATAGTAACTTTTGAAACAGATGCATATAAACAAGACTGTAAGATGTTATCCCTTTTTTAAATGTCATTAACCAATATCTTGATGAATGGAATTATGAAGATTTATATCAGTCATTAAATGCATGTCATTCTAGCCAGTATTTTAATAATAAAAGCTAAAGTGCAGATTGAAATTATGTATGAGGAACAGAATTTTCTAAAAATATTATTTAAAGGACTTAATGTAATTGCATAATGCATTTTGCACATTTACACCATATTTAACTGAATGGTGCTATTATGTTAATAAAATTTGCAAGTCTTTAATAATGAAGTACATAGGTATGATTCAATTAATATGGATTGTTTGTGCCAGCTGTCTATTTAATTTATATTTTGAATCTATTTGTATATTTACGTATTTTAAATTTGCTTATTTAATTTTGTACATTTTTCATGAAAGCTTCCAAAAAGCATAGTATTTTAGTTCTTAGTGAATGTCGCTATTTGCGAATGCCCGCCCACTTTCATTGCATATAAAACTGCAACCGTCTTCATTCTCATTGAGGTGTCGAAAGTACCAACACCACCCCCTCATTATTTCTCGTACACATGTTTGAACAACACACCTCATGTCATTTTCTCGTTTTAATATCCAACAATGGTATTAAAATAAACCTCAATTTTGTTAATTACAATATAAAATAAATTATATTTAAGTCATGTTCAATAAGATAATTATTGTACAACCTCCACCTTCCAGATATAAAACAACAATAATTATCATTTACAATCTGCTCTTACAATGGTTGTAAAAATATCCATCAATTGTTCCTCCAATATCTTAATCTCCTTTGTGTTTCTTACAATTAATTGCAAGTGAAAGAAGCCACCGATTAAGGTAAGCAAAATCATGTTTTTTATTTTATTGTACGGTATTGTTTTATATCAAATTCTAGTTATTTGCACCTAAACCTAAATAAGTTTCGACGAGCTTCAAAGTTGTTGTGGTTCTTTAAATCCTATGAATTTTTACATGACTTTAATTTAAATTGTATATTTTTATGTGTATATATTTTGTAAATTCCCCCAAATTTGCTACAAGATTAAATTCTCTTAACTTTAACCACGCCCCTTATGGATAACAGCTCATTTAAAATATCAAAGAGCAAATTTGTTTAATTCCTCAAGCAGTAAAGCTTAAATGGCATTTAGTTAATACAAAACATTGCCACGCTTTACCGCACATGGATTTAAAAGCTGTAAAATAAAAAATTAGATATCTGTATGTGAATTAAAATACTTAAACATTGTGAATTATTTGTAGTTTCAAAGGCAATTTATAAAAATGATACTAAAGGAATTTGTAATAATTTGGTGAAAATCTTTCAGACAATCTAATTGACCATTTAAGGAATTAATTACGCAACAAAAATGTTATGGAAAACTGTTTTGAAAGTTAAGTTAAATATGGTATAAATGAAATTCGCGCAGATGCCAATTTGTTTGGTAGAATCTATGTATCCATCATAAGCTATGCTCAATTATGTGTTCAGGATAATGGTAATGATTTATTTGAACACTTTTTATGAAGATATTTTAATGGTAAATTTTGCAAAATCCATTTTGTTCCTTGTAAAAATGTTAAAATGAACAAAGTTATATATTGTCATCATGATGAAACAATAAAACAAATTTTTCTCAAGAAATAGTGAGCCTTTAATACATTCGACTTACCTAAAAAAGAGATCCAGTCAATAATAATTTAAATTAGGACAGCATAAAACTAATTTTTATTCATTGTAAAAAAGTGTTTAAGTATTTTTAATTTAAGTATAGAATAATATCAATTTCAGAAATGAAAATCAATTTTTAGGTGTGCAGATAGAAAATGTCAATAAATAATTGCTTAAGTTGCCTTTACATTCAATCATACTTTTTTAGTATGATGCATGACTAAAAACTATTTTTATTATTGTTAGTTATTAATTAACAACTTGTTTAAAATTGTTAAAAAAATTCTCTCAGATGTGTGAAAGGGCAATACCCATATCCTGTTATTTATTAGAGTAAAAAAATCGAAATGTGCCTGCTATAGCTGTAAAAGTGCATGTTACTGTAAGTTGATACTGTTAGCTAGGTCAGTTATAATTTTGTGAATGATTTAACAGTTTTAGTCTGAATCCAACCATAGGCGGCTCATTGTATATAATTAGAAAAAAAGAACTTTTTAGTATTTGTATTGTTTTTAATTTTACACTGTAGCATCTTTTCCTACTCTAAAATTATATACTTAATCATAAATAAAAAAAACTTCCTAAGCAGGTAAAGTGTATCTCCAAGGACGCTTTTTTCTAATATCTCCAAAACCACTTGAAATATAATTATGAAATTTTATATAGTGCATTTTTAAACATTTTTGAAACACCAAGGTCAAATACATTTGCTGCTTGCCTTTGATGTTATATATAGTAATTTTAATATTAAAATATGTATTTGCTCCATCTATTCGTAAATTGAAAAAATATTCAGAAATCAAAACAAATCAACTTTAATTAGGCATTAAATATGGCAATATTGAAAAGGTTTCTCAAGTTGTTGGTTTGTAGATTATTAAAATTCTTTTGCTTTTACCATTATAGCATATTAATATACCCAACGATCTAACTTTTAAAGTTTACAAAAAGCTGCAAACAACCTGTAATGGGAGTTTATTTTGTTGAATTTTCGTTTCAGTGTTCACTTTTAAATAGCTTTGTAATAAGAATTATAATAGGCAAATAGAATTGTTGTATGTTATGTATACAGGGTGTTTCGCCTAACAACCGAAACAGAACCAAAATGTGATGATTTAACGCAACTTACCTCAATACAAATGTTATCTATACAGGGTGTTTCGCCTAAGAACCGAAACAGAACCAAAAATGTGATGATTTAACATAACTTACCTTAATACAAATTTGCATCCCTGAGAAGTTATAGGTCTTCAAAGTTGGGTTTCAAATTTCGAAAAAAATCAATACATCAGTTATAGTTAAACTTAGAAAAACCAAATTTGGTATACATTGTGAGGACAGCAAGCGCATTAATCGACAGTAAATAGAATTCAATTGAAGAAGCATTTTAAAGGGCTGATAAGGGATGATGCACCCTTAAAATGTGACAGAATTTTTTAACCCATTGACGGACTCAAACAATTGTTATTTTATTTTGTAGGGAATTTAATTCTAAAACTTTTCTTACTCTTGTTATTTTTCGAAAAACTATGTTGTTTTCAAGAAAAACCCGAATTAATAAAAACACGTATTTTAGCGGTTATTTAAAATCATCGAAATTTTAAAAGTGTGCTATGAATAGACGTCAAACTTGACAATCTAGAGAAAAAGTTATTGAATTGTAGTAGTTGTTTGCTGAGTGTTTTGAAAATGACCCGAAAGTTTTCGTTTAGCGAACAAGTTGACATGCTATTAGTGTTAGGTTTCTGCGAAGGAAACTGCAGAAGAAGTGTTGAAGAATATAGGCAAAGATTTCC
>JAHWXV010087207.1:0-16594 GCA_024586415.1 Phrixothrix hirtus
AACAAATGTTGACGAAATAATTTTACAGAATAAATACATTAAAAATTGAAGATAATAAGTAGTTTTGTCTACATTACATGAAATTTATAGAAAAACTTAATATTTTGAACACAACCAAATTTATCGCAGAACTTTTATTGTTCGAAGCTTATCAGGACTAGCACATGTAGACAGATCATGACTCGAAGATACAAATTGTGTCTGTACAGTAGACATTAAGGAAGGTAGTTTATTATCGGAGCGCAAAATATTCAAAAATTATCTAGCAATTTATGGGGATGAATTCGTCTATATACTATGACGAAGCTATACTATTATTTAAGCAATTAGTAATTAACATTTTAAAATTTTTACGACCTTGAGAAATCCATTCTTCAGCACAGCATATGACAAAAAGGTTTAATGAGTAGCGAGAGTTACATCACAATCCTATAGCATGATTATCTTCAGAAGTCAGCATAACCCATTGTATTAATTAGGTATAGAAGAATAAGGCCCTACCAGTCAAGCTAAAAAGAGTAAACCAAAACGAATTAATTATTAGATAAAGAAGGATTAATTAGAGCTTACCGTTGTATCGATTATGAACAACGCCTTGTTTAATTATAAGAGTAAGAAGTTCTAATTCGTCACATTGTATGTCTAAACGTTAGCAAAGAAAAGTAACAAGTGTTCGTTCAAGGCGATCGATCTACATCCAAAAACTTAGCAAATAAGTGAAAAATAAGAATTTGTTATCTATTGAATTTAAAGCTTTAAAACGAATTTTTATATATACCAACCCTAACGCCAGATATCAATACTTACTGGATAAATAATGTACATGAAAGGAATCCTCTAAATTATTCAAATTAATTAGAGTAATCATTGTTTTTAAATACTAATACAACAAAAAGAATTATTCATTAGGATAAATATATTTAAATACCACAGAAACGAATTTTGATGATTTAATATTAAAAATACTATACATATTAATCATAAAAGAAATCATACACAAGTATGTACAGAGAGTGCCTTAACAAATATACGCGAAAGATAAATAAATATTTACAGGTCAAGGTGAGATCGTCACAACCTCTTACAAAAAAACTCCTAGATAATTTGGTAATTCTTGGTTGAACATTCTATAGAATGAATGAGTTCAGGAGCTTCCCATTCTAATGAGCCCCGTAAATAATGGAATTTCATAATTTCATTAATAGTTGAATTGGAATGAATTAGTGAAATATAGGTATCCTTGAATTCTAACCGTGAATTTAATTGTGAATTGAACTTTGTTAGCCGAATTACTGGTAGTTTAATGTTAGAAACTATTGACTTGTCCTCTGTTTGAACTTGGTTGTCATAATTGTTTTGTTTATTACTTGAAGTTGCATGTATTTCTTGGAAATTACTTAAAATATACTTAGCTGCTGACAAATTAAATTCATATTTTTCAGTAAATCCTTCCCGTACCTTGTAATGTTCTTCAAGATCTTCTTCTTCAAAAATACATTCGATTTCTGTTTGACAGTTTTCAAATTCTGCCATAATTGCTTCATACTTATCTCTTCTCTTACCTAAACCGAAAATGGTTTTTGTATCTATAGTTTGCTTGTTTGTGAAGATTTATTCTATAGGGTTTAGGAAATTGCTGAAAATTGTTAGCTTCCTCTTCATTGTACTTCGTTTTCTAATTAGTTTGCTAATATCCAACATTGCTGAATAATTGTAAAAAAGCTGGGATATTTGAACAAACAGAATAGAAAAATGTCAATGAACCTGAATTGAACTGACAGAATCCTAGTTGACAGACTCGCTCAATCTGCAATTCGGAACCAATTACTTTTAATTGTTAATTAATCCCGCTCGTATGGACCATGTCTTTATTTCGATAGAATGGGCTATTTTTGCTAATCATGAAATTGATCATTCCGTTTAAGCTGTATTTTGTGATAACATTACATTCGCAACTAATAAACTAAATACAAATTTGTTTACCTTTTTATATCTAGGCTTATGAATATTAACATGCGATTTTAAAAATTAACAGTCCGTAATGTCATATTAAATTTAAAATGGGTAAGTGAAAGTCGTTTGTTGTTCCACACCAGATTTTTTTTAAATTATTTTATTTGCATTCTTTAATTTTTAATTAACTAGCACACGTAAAATATTGAGTTTATTATTGATATACACAAAGACGCAAATCTGTACTTGTTTTATAGGATTAAAAATCAACTAAAGAATTGCGTCTTGTTTTTATTTTAAAGGCGTTCATTTACATTATAATGCATTTAAATATTAATAAAAGGTCATTAGTATGTATTTACGTAATTTTCCTTTAATTTATGTTTGTAAAGAGGGAGAAGTTGTGGAAGTCAATTTTTTAATCCCCAGGAGATGATAAAAATTTACATATCTAGAATATTTGCTTGCTCTTAATAATATTATTTAAATAAATGTATTTTATCAAGTTTAATGCAATATTGTAAATTAAGCGTATTGTTAAATTAATCGAAATTCGCGTTTAATCTACCCAATTTTACCTGTGAATATTAGAAATTCTTTTACAATTAATAAATAAATCGCTCTTATTACAATACGTTAGATACGAAGCACGTAAGGCTGTCCATAATATCCGGGCCATGATTAGCGGGAGTTATGCATATGAGGGAGTTATAATGACATGTGAGGGAGTTATAAATCCATAACTATGTCATAATTATAAGTAAACAGTAGCGAAATGAAAAATAAGATATATGTATTAATGGAGTTACTAGACGATAATAATCCATCCTGAGGGCATTTGGCCCGACGCGTTGATGCCGATCGATATAACTTCTTAACTATTATATAAAATTCGAAAACAAATGATGTTCTACCCAAAATTTAGATAAGCTAAATATGCGTCCCACTGCTTAGTGAACTATGCCAATGCACGTTTTATCGAACTAATGTTAATGCTATGCCATATTGCATAGAGCTCCTTTCCACTCTAATAAAAAAAGGTATGAATGGAATGTATAATAAGGATATCATCTATGTAATTCCATTACAATATACTTTTAATAAATTTTGATCAATTTATTTTAATTTCTAAGATAAAACTTAATACTATTAACATGTATCTACCACACCTTCTGTAAAATTGTTTGAATTAATCATAGGGATTTATTTGGAGGGAGTAATCCTACTTATCTATCTTTACAATCTGCACTTTTCAAATAGATCCGAGTTATTTACTCTCATTAGTTGCAAGGATTGTCCAAACTTTAGCTTTGTCTTAAAATTTGCGGGGAATTTCTAATGATCTCGAGTGTACAGGAATCCCAAAACGTTGTATTTTGAAATCATCAATTTAATAATGATATTTAAACGACATTTGGCATGCTAAGCCTGTTCAAACATATAATAAATTACGTTCTTTAAAATTATCAATCTTTTAGTGTTTTTTACTTTACGTGGAAATTTCCAGTTGGCCTGGTTTTATTAAAAATTTTATCTAAAAGAACTTGATTTCTCTGAATTGTTTAATAAAATAACTTGAAACAGAGATATCTGATAAAATTGGGATAAAATTGTATTCTTGAAAATTAAGTGTTTCAAATGTTTATCATTTCCTATTTTGTCGAAATACAAAACTTAAGGGTATATTCTCGAAGTTTAATAAAACTCATTTCAAAGATAAAATCGCTTATTAGAAATATGTTTTAACTCTGCTAATATTAAATGTAGTATTGGAGCAAAGATATAATAAAGCGAACACTAGAATCAGGAGGAAAACACTTCTAAAAATGGCAATGCCTTGACTTTATAAATTAATTTTAGAAGTCGGTAAAAATTAAATTTATAATAAATTAATAATCTTTGAGCATTCTTATCCTTTTACTAGGCCTACAATTTCAAAATGAAAATTTTAATTAAAAACTTATACAAAGCATTATTAAAGTACTTTGAACTACATAAAAGCATTCCTGAAATTAATTCAGCAATTTTTTGTGCTGAAATCGTTGCTTCAGGAACGAGCAAGCAAGAAAAAAGTAAGTAGGCATTTTAAAAAATTCGTTCCAATAAGAAAATATCATAAGCATTCAACAACAATCAAGATAATATGGCATATAGAATGATATCTCCATAATTACAAAAATTTAAATTAACCTATTTTGATAAATTTGAATACGAAACATATTAGCTGTTTGATCAGTTCAAAACAAAAATTAAAAGCAACTGGAAACAGTATAAGAAATTACAATAATTTCGAACAAATAAACGCTGTTTAAAACATTACAAATAGAAACTATAACTACAGCCTTTTAAGTTTTAGAAGGTTTATGATTACTAGTCTGCTACAAGGTACATTTACAACGCACGTTCCGTTTGACAGAACAAAGAAAACAAGTACATATTCAGTAACGAAATGCAGCGTGGAAAAATGTTTAAAGGTCAGCCTATTTTTCTACATACCTGCCCCATTTTGTAGGCACTTGTCATATTTTGGCACGTTCTTTTGCATTCTATCTTCATAAAAAGGTGCCGCTAGTGATGTTAACCAACGGTAATATGTTCTTCCATCTCGTCATCATTGTTGAATCTAACGTCATGAAGGCTCGTTATCACGTGCAAAAAAAGATGGAAGTTAGTAGTCGCGAAGTTCGGGCTGTATGGAGAGTGATTGAGTTGTTCTTAACCAAGGTTCTCTAAAAGTTGCGATACAGTCGCAGTGTGTGGGCGGGAATTGTTGTAAATCAAAATAACGCTACTGGTAAAAATTTCTGGGCGCTTATTCTGTATTGTATCTCACAGTTATCTAAGGGTCTCGCACCAAACGTTTGTAATAGTTGCTTCGTCTCGCGGTAAAGAAGCCACCAGCAGAACACAATGTCTGTTCCAAAACACCGTCCGCATAGTTTTTCAATTTGTAAAGATTGGCCTGGCCTTTACTTTTGTTCATAACGAAGTATACCTCCGTCGAACGTTCTTTGAATTTAGAGGTTTCGTGAGATGCCTACGTCTCATCCCCAGTTAGTCATAACCTTTATCATCCTAACGTGTCAAAAACTCAAGTGCGCTTCCCTGATGCTTATTTTTGTATTCCTTATTAGGATCTCTTGCCACCCAACGATCACATAGTTTCCAAAAACCCAGTTTTCATTAACAATTTCATCAAGAGATTCTCTTGAAATTTTGGGAAATTCCACAAGGAAGGTAGTAATTATAAACTTATGGTTTGCTTTAACTTTTCTTCAACTATACGAACCAATTCATCACTAATTAAATATGGATGCCCACTTCGTTTGTCATTGTGCACATTACCCCGTCTTTCATTGAATTGTTTAGTCCATCTAATTACCATTGCATCTCTTATCACATTTTCGCCGTACACAGATTTGTTGATGAGTGCGGACTGGTTTAATGTTCTTCGCATAGTTTAAATGAATTACAGATCTGATGTCACAAGCGGAAGGATTTTCAATTACCTTTGCCGCTTAAAACAAGCACCACGAAGCGTACACAACACTCAACTAATCCCAAATGGCATCAGATCCTTGTCAATGAATTAGAACATTCACGTCGCTGCGGTCGCAGGAAATGCAAACAGAAGTAAGTTTGTGGACATACCTTGCATGTATTTTAAAAGTTCTGAATTGGAAATCGTCATCATTCGAAACTATTGAATTAAAGCATCTAATGCTGCTCATACGGCTTCAAGGAGTTGGTTTAACTGAACTGATAACATGTTTTTTGTCATATTCATTAGATACATACTGTACAAAAGCTTTTATTTACTCTTAATTTATATTTTTGGTTTCCCAAGTTTCATCAAAATAATAATAGAAATCATTTAGAGCGGTCACTGTAAGATATTGTTTATAAAACTAGCGTCATTTTTGTGCCCAAAAATTATGTGACGTCTAATAATAAATAATCTCTTATGACATTCTGATTCTCATAAATTGAAATCATCGAATGTAATTATAGAATTGTCTTTCGCATCCTATAGGTTCCACTATATTGATGTTATCGTTCTATTCGTAAGATCCAATATCTTTGATCGACTTTAAATTTTGTTTCAGGTACGCGCATTTGAGTTATTTCAAATAGACGTTTTTAAAGCGTAACGACAGTTCCACGTTGATTTTATACAATCCAGGCCTACTTACAAGCACTGTTTTCGAGAAATCAAGTATATATTAACCACACCGTTAGCATACTAACATTTTGTTTAAATTCTTATACAGCAACTGCAACACTCAAAGATGTTTTAGTTACAACTGAGTGCTTTTGGAGAATGCATTGTTGCTGAAATACAAATCTAATTGAAAGGAAAAGATTTATTAATTCGTTTATTAGTAGACTAACGGTAGAGTTTCACATACCGGGGTATGATATTTGTGGACTAGCAATTCGATTAAAAAAACGATTGATTCGTGATGATGATGGAATTAATCTATTGGACGATACTACGTACACAAGATCACCTGCGAAACATCATAAATCTCTAACGAAATACCAGGTACCAAACCTTAGAGACGATTTAAATTAAAAGAACTTGGTTTTGAAGATAGATCCGCCGCTCCAATAGTAATTGATATTACTAAAGGAAAGTTGAAGTTAGGATGTGGAATTTGTTCTCGACGTAGACAAGTTAAAAGAAAACAATTGGTCAGTTTTTATAAAGCCCGAATGGTTATGATCCATCATTCGAACAAACGCATACCTATCAAGGACGTCCTAGTTGCCTTAAAGAAAAAAACTGTTAGAATTACTAAGCAAAGGATCTTTTCTCTTTCCAAAATATTGGTGTGTTACCTCTTCTACCTTCGCCATATTGGGAGCTGCTGTGATTGCTAAGATAGTGAATACTGTCAAAACTGCTGCGAAAACCTTAGAAGAAACAATAAAGCATTTGAAGGTGTTGCAATAGGAAGGGGATTCTATTTACCACCGCATAAAAAAAGTTTGGTATTGTTTAGCATTCTCAAAAAAACTACCCCTAATCCAGCGCTACGCAAAAATCTGGAAGATTCCTATTTTAGGCGTATATTTGTGTGAAATAGATTACCCATCAAAATACATGGTTACAGATGTGCTGTGGTCAACGTAGATGATAAGATAATACCCGCACACATTTGATAGCGTCTGTAAAACGCGGTAGTCAACTGATTTATTTTCACAGCATTGAATAACTTCTACTCATATTCGAACAACTTCATTATTTTCACCGCGACTCTGAATAAAATATATAAGCTCAATTCATATAATTGCAGACACTTAATATTATAGTTTTTATACAATATTGCAGTATAGTTGATTCTTAGCATGGCATAATCGGTTGATAAAGAAATGTCATATATTTCACAGCCACTGATAGGAAGTCCATTTTAACTGCAGATTAGATCTTCCTATAATATTAATTTCTAATAAAGAATGTTATGGTATTAAATAATAGTAAAAGAAATTTTTGTTTTATTTGTTTATTTAAAACCGGTGATTTGTTACACAGAAGTTACATTACTTAATACAGACAGTTATGTAAATTTGTGGTACACAATAAAGGTATTTTAATTGTAGAATACGACTAAAAAAACTAATCTTCATATCACGACCCTACACTTTATATGTATTTTAGGGCAATTTATGATGTTATAGTGTTTTATTTTGTGTCCTTATTGTTTTAATTTGCATTGTCGTATTTTGAAAATAAATCGTTGCATGTTACAGCTGCACGTGTATGGAAAGATATGTTCTAAATATCAAATATTATTTTAATACTAAATTGTAAACATTCTAAATTTTATCTATTTTATTATCATAAATTTTGTTGTACTGAAACTGTATTTAAAAGTAATTGTCCCATACTCGTGTTAAGAATAATTTTAAGAATCGATGGTATAAGAGTTAATCGATTATTGTACGTTAATGCATAAATAATTTGGAACATTAAATACTAGTATTAACTAGATACTCCCTCATCTCATATTGCTACTTGTTTAGCCCATTCTACCATAGCTGTACAGGCGGGGTAAATCGAACACTGTTTGTTTGTTCACTGCACAACCCGTGTAAAGTTGTGATTATTTTCTCTGTTCCTACCTATTGATTATATTCCTTTATACTGTTTTAGTACTAATACAATTTTCGTTATTATGTAGCTATATAGTTATTTGTTAACATTATTTCATTAATTTTACCCCCTTAAAAATTGAAGGTTCTACAAGATAAAACTAAGTATAGTTAAGTATTATGAAATCAGCTAATTACAAGTTATTATCAATTCTCATGAATAAAACATGGCGTACCTCAAATGACGCATTTTAATAACTGATATAAAACAAGTTCGATAGTATAGTCACAAGATTGTCGGTATTGTAATCAAATGGTCCGATGTTCAAATCCCCTCTACGTACAATTCACATTTTTTTATTTCTAAATTAATTTATTTTAACATCTTCGCGGTTCTGACCGCATATTTCAGGTTCCTGTAAAGAACAAGTCGGCTACAGCCGCTTATAACAAATGTACCATAATTGTCAAAATAGCTGTAACTGCACCATATGATATTGAAATTTCTATTCTATGCAGTACTTTGTCCCTATATAAATCATAATTCACGGGAATTGTCCCTAGAAAAGTGTTAATTACTTAACATTTACTAAATATTTAGTCTCAATTAGAAATAAGCTTTTCGAGTTTAAGATACCTTTTAAATATGAAAATGTGGTTCAATTATACTTTTCAGAATAGCTACTTGAAACTAATGGTAAATATTGCTATTTATCTACTAAATATTTCAAATTCTATATTATCGGTAAGGCATACATATTTCCGTCATCAAGCGAACATGGAACAATGCTCTGTTGCTTAGATAAAATAACGCAATTTTTGGTGAAATTAATTGCTTAAAATAATGAATTTATTACGAGTTTGGGTGAAAATGCTATGTGCGTTTTTATAAATCTCAAGTCACCACATAGTGTTTGCGAACGTGCTAAATGCCACTGCTATATTACCCACATTTCTAGGACACCCATATTTCATAATTTAGACTATCGTAAACTTGATCAACTTAGGTTGTTGAAATGCGCCATTTGACCCACATTTTGTTTTATTCTATCAAAATTGACAATAACCTATAATTGGCTAATAATGCGTAGAAAAACTTGACTATGTTTATGTTCTTTGAGTTTTCTTTTTTGATGAAGAAAACCTTATTTCTCTTTTTCATCTATCTGTTGACAGATTTCTCCTTCTTTTATGTTGAGAAGCGTTCTTTAACACATTTAATTTTCATTAACAATTTGCTGATAAAATTCTCTTCAATTTGAGGAAGATGTCTGTTTTCAGTTTTGAATCGTTCATGATGGAACATTTTCATCTTACCATCAAAATTTCATAGATCAAATTATCCTCTTTGCCAAGAATAAGTTTTATATCTTTGGAAAATTTAGGTTTCCACATTACATTTTTTAGTTCTTCAATTTTTACTTGATCAATTTTTTGTATTTGATGAAAAATCTATTTTTTGATCTTCATCTATCTGGTGGTATATTTTTCTTCTTTCACCCTAAGTAGCGTTCTTTACAATGTAATTTTATTTCAGAATAATACATTTCATTCTAATAAACAATTTTCTTCACTTTGAGGAAGATGTTTGTTGTCATTTATCAATCGTTTGGTAGAAGATTTTTATCTTGCATCAAATATTTATTGATAAATTTTTCATTTTCCTCAAGAATAAGTTTTATTTCCTTGGAAAATTTAATTTTCCACCTTAAATTGTTTAGTTATTTTTTGATAGAAGTTTGTTTCTACCCACCCCTTGTGAAGATATGTATCTAACTTGGTCGATTTTAGAAAAAAACTCTTACATCGAAAACCCTTTTAGCAAAGAGATCAAGCAATCGAGTACAAATGATATATATTTCCCAAAAGACACGCTAATCTTAGCCTTTGTTAATCTGAAAAATTTTCCGTTAATTACGAAAAAGATTTTGCAGGAATACTGTCGTAGATTTTTTTGACATGTAAGAAACGGTAGAAGAAAATAATCTAACGCCGGTAAATATTTATAACGTATATGATAGTGGATTATAAGCAGTTCAGAAAATCTTTAAAAATTGAGCACGACGGGGAAATAGGCGATTGGTAGTTTGACAGTGTTGAAAGGTGGACAAATACAACTATTGTCCGCTTTACCGACGCTGAAGTAGGGTATGTTCCTCCGATAGGAGATAAGAACACCCTCCGATAGCCTCATAAGAGTTCCAGAATCTGGCTAATATTTTGATTCTAGGTCGTAACTTCCGCAAGTAGTCCCAAATAGTTGCGCAAACGAAGATTATTATTGCAATAGTAAGACTCGTATTACTGGTAATTAACAACTGAAGTGAACGAACATCATATTTACTTAAACAACCGAAATTTTTGGAGTGGCCATTACAATATCAGGTTCTACCTGCCGGTCTTTATAAATTTAGCGAAACAATATTGGGTCAAATCAAATATGGTTTGCATTTAAAAGCGTTGGTTTATTATTATCTCATAGCTACATCTAGTAATAATAGGAATTCTAGAAATGTTAGTACTTAACAAAATGGCACTAACCTTTAGTCCATTACTTCTGCATTAATGAAGTATATAAGCATGTTTTAAGGTTAACCTTAGCAAATGCACTAGTAATCCTACCTAGGTTGCATTTATGACTTGCTGGTTACGGCCTAAGTAGTTCTAACAGACTAGTTTAGTCACAGCTTCTTCAACCGAGTAGACCTTTTTCTGCTTCTGCTCTAAACGTCAAATCGCCCATCAGCAACTTTAATTGGTTAAACTTGATAGAGTTTAGCATAAAAGGACTAGAAGAGAAAAGCAAATTTAATTACTACAAATTGCTCTTGTTCTGGTTCTTCTCGGTTTACAGATGTTACCCTGTGTCACTGGGTGCTTTGTACAAATAATCCACTTACCTTCCATATAATATTCAAAGGCCTTGTGACTTTTCCCGTTGAACCGTAGTAATATCGCGAAACACAATCTAATGGAATTCCGAGATTCTACGTGTTCTTGCTATATTAGTGATCCCGGAAGTGTATTAAATAAGACTTAATTAAAGATAAAACAAACTTTAAGAAAGTGTTAAATACCCTGCGCGAGTGTATTATTTTAGTTTAAATTGTAAACGAAAAAACTGATTAATTAAAAGCTATTATAAAACATGTCATAAGAAAGATTGCACAACGTGACTTATAAATCACCGTTTACCGTCCAAAATCAATCAAGATGTTTTGATAGCCAAAATAATTAATATATGCAACAATCTCAAATAATTTAAATATTAATTATTTAATGAAAACTAATTTAATACTATTGCGTAATATTGCGTCACGTTGTGCAACTATTTGGCAAAAGAAAATGTATTTGTTATTCTAATTTATTAGATAGCAGACAATGAAAACCGTTGCAATCCATATTCGCTGTATAAACTACGCGAATATGGATTTAACTATAAATAAGACGCCTTTGCAAATTTAAAATCAGTCTTCGTATGGTATATGGGATATTGCCTCGTACAGAAACCGTAAAAGCTTTTCTGTAAAGTCAAGCTATTGTGTTATTAAATTTTTCGATGATCTTCACATACGTCTTCTGGATTCGCCAAGACTGATAAAATGCTGAATACCGTATAAATGAATAAACCGTTAAAAAGCCCCGCATGCTAGAGGTCTATATATAAAGATTATAGAACGACGCTGTCTCGTGTTGCTCAGACCGAAGTATAGAACAATATAGCCTTAGGTGTTCTCGTAACCGAGTATTCCTGGTGTTACCGTCACCGAACCTATAACAGAATCGACTTTGGGTCGTCCACAAGCAAGTTGCTCTGTAAGAATTTGGGCCCTATCTCAGACACCCGTCAACGCCGTTTTGCATTGAGTTGTATTGATGATGGACGCACAACTACGCTGTACCGAGATTATCCGTCATATAAAACATTGCGTTATTTGCAGACGGGTTGCTATGTAACGATCTGTAAACAACATCAAACTCGAAGCGCTTAGCGGTACTGACTGGCCAGAAAAGTCGCGAGTATACGTTAACGTCACCGTACTAGATATACGTCCTCTCTGTAACATACGTACACGGCAGACGCCAAAGGCGACGCGACCGTACTCAGATCTCGAAGCATACTTCCGACTTTCGCGCTTGCATTACTATTAAATAACAACAGTTTTTGATATATTGAAAAACTTTTATTAGTTATAATTTATTCGTAATTGTATAAATATTATTTATATAATAATGAGTATTACCGAAGTATTTACTAGCTTATTTTATAAATATATTATTTAGATTGACATATATGTGACTGACAGTTTGAATTTGTCACATTAAAGATATTGACAAATAGTGAATTAACTAATTAATTCTTTCTTTTGATGGATATCGGCAACCTTGAACACAGGGTCCATCAATAATCATGCACGAATGTGATTCTTAATGGCCGTCACCTGGAAGACTAAATAAGATTTCAAAAATTGTCACAAGACGAAATCAAAATAGCGTATGTGGCAGAATCACCAATGTTTAACAACGGCCGGCAAAGCTACAGTGGAGAGAGGCGTGGTTCTTCTGTACTGCGAAGCTAAACACTGTTGGGAAAATAAGTCTAAACGGTAAATATGGGCGCCACCGTTTTCAAGATCACTGCAGAGAGGTAATTTTCGAAGAACGCCCTCTGTCACGATATAAATTGACCTTACCTTTTAAAACGGAAAACAGACGCTAATGGTACTGCAGTAACGGGATTCAAATCTGAAAGAAAAGGTTCTTATGCTAAAGATGCTTAGTTAATTAACATCTCTCTGTATATGAAAATCAAAGAACTGATGCTGACTAAAATTAAATTACTAATTCTACTATTTTAAAATTGAAAGCGTGCTGTGCATTGAATAGAATAACTGAGGGCTGGTTTAAGAACGGACCACCCTGTATATAATTTGATTAATAAGTTGAACTTTAACTAAGAAATAAATAAGTTAGGACCATTACTTTAACTAAAATTGCATACTACTAGTTCACTTCTGCACGCGCACTATATGACTAAAATAGTACTCTAGGTTGTATTTGAATAAATGAGAGCAAGATTTGGAGCACAAGAACATATTTATATTAAGCTTTTGGTTCGCACACAATTACACAAATACATATAAACTCAAATAAAAGAATAAGAGATGAGGCACACTTACATTCTAAATAAACAATAGGACATTGGCCAACGCAAACTAGGCTCCTCGGTAATTTTTGACCCAAACTCAGCTAATTATTACAGCTGACAAGCTGGGAATGAAGAAATCAATTTTTAAAAGAAAATGAGCTCTAGGTTATTGCTAGTGGCAAAACAATATTTACAGACAAGATCTAACAAAATAATGCATAAATAAAATGGGTACCCCATTGTGTATTAACTAAAGTTACAGGTAAAATTAATTATTAAAACGTAAATGGAAATTTGTCTTACAGACAGTTACATACTTAGTTAGAATTTATATTATAAAATGTTTTACTGAATTGATTCTGATTTACAGCTACAGTAAATATCTTAAGGCTGTAATTTATTCATTTCCAGACTATTCAGATCAAACAACGGTATGTCTTTTAATTAAATTTAGGTTACTTTTACACAGTTAAAAATAGATCGGCGGTGACAGCGTAACCTTGGATGATTGCAAAGATTTGCACAAGTAATTCTTCCTTGCTGGAATCAGATCAGCGAAGAAAGGGCAAAAAAATATAAAACACTTACAGGTGGATATTTACTTAGTGTTCGAGAAGCGGATCAACATTCTATTTTTAGGAATGATAACCCCTTTACAAGTGGAAAGATGCATATTGATAATAGGCCGACATTTCGTTTAAAAAGAACAAATCCCGATCATTCCGTAATTTCTGCTATAGGCCGCTAACCCAATCGATTCTTAAATTCCTTAACGAAAGCCCGGTATTTTCCTAAAACAAAGAATAAAAGATACCCTCGAACAACACGAATTGCTTTTACACGTCTTTACTTGAGCGTGGTTTGATCAGAACTCCTCGCGCGTTCATGGGCTCATCCCCTTGCAGGCAACATTGATGGTCATGTGTTACTTTGCACGTAGTCGTTTTCTGACGACGCAAAAACCTCATACCAGCTTCATTAACCCAATTGCCCGGATAAGTATTGCATCCGTTTCTGCTTTAACAAAAAAGTACATTAGTTACTTTGATTGACACTGAATGGTATTTTTATAAGTCTACATTCTATATTTAGTTCTTTAAAAATGTAATATTTAACCAACTTCGATACATTGTATCATCGTGCTGACGTAATGTTTTCACAGCTGCAACAAGCTTTACATTTATATGGAATTTAAAAAGATTGCATTAATTTTTATATTCTACGAGGTACATTGAAATAGTTTACTAAAAAGGCAGATTATGCTTAAATAAAGGGATGTTTTAACGATTTATGATTTGAATTGAATTCTTAATTAAAATACTATAAGTAGATAATACAATTCGTAAAGAATATTGAAGTTTATTATTCTAAATAGTCCGAATGACACAAAATAAAACTAGCGAGAGTTGGCAAAACTCTCCCGGTCATTAGACAGTTACCAATGTTTGACAGCTAATACAAAGAAAATTGAATCTACTTTAAATATTTGCCAATTAAACGTAGAGGGACTTAGTAAAAACAATTCTGAGTAGTTTGGACGATTATGTACCGATAAGAAAGTGGATGTGTTATTGCTTCAGGAAACTATATATCGAGCGAAGAAATATTATTTCAAAAAGGCTCAGGGATTTAACATAATTGATTGGATAAATAGCCCAAATCATTGTTCTGTTACATACATTAGAAATAACATTACACACTACCAAAAGTCCTCAAAGAGGTTTTATGAATGGTATTTATGATATTGTTGTCAAAGTTGGAAACTTACATATATCAAATGTTTACAAACCACCAAATGTAATATGGCCAGAATGTTTCCCTATTATATTGACATCCAGTAATTTATATTCGAGATTTTAATTGCCATAGTACATTATGGGGATATTCCAGAAATGATAGAAGTGGCAATGCTTTGCAGGAATGGATAGAGATTAATAATAATCAATTAATTTATGATGCAAAAGATTAAAAATGTTTTAGGTCCGCCAGGTGGCGAAGAGATTATAATCCTGATTTATGTTTAGTAACTCTAGATAGAGATTATAAACCTCTTTGTTGTTATAGACAAGTAGTAAATGATTTACCGCATAGTCAACATCGATTAGATTTGTTAAAGATTGGTCTTCAACTTCCTTTAGTTTCTCCATTGGAAAAACCCTCGTAGGAATTTTCAAAAAGCAAATTGCAAAGGTTTTATGAATGCTGTTGATTCAAATATTAGATCAATAGATTCAGTGTTCGGTAATTATGATAGATTCGTTGGAGTAGTTAAGACTGCTGCAAAGAAATTTATTCCTAGACGTTTTTGTAAAGAACATAATCCTGGCTGATCTGAAGAAACTAATAAACTTTTCAACAAACATAAAATCAATCCAACCCAAGAAACTGCAAATGAAATTTTAAATTCAATAAATAGAGAAAGAAAGGACAAGTGCAATAATCTCATGAATACCATGAATCTTACTCACTCTAGTCGTAGTAACTGGAACTTGCTGAAAAAGTTGGGGACAGCTACTAAGTGAAAAAATTCTAAAGTCAAATTCGTCCTAGGCCTATAGCAACGAGATTGGTGAATGTCTTGAATGCTGTTAAAATACCTAAAGAAGATGCTAGAATAATGAAAGATTCTTAAAAGGTTTTGAGGAAGAAACGACAACCTTCTGAATAATTATCTAGACCGTTTACTTTATAAGAATTAAATACTGCATTAACCTTTACCCAAAATAGAAAGTTGCCCAAAGCTTTTAAAACAGCGAAAATAATTGCAATCTTAAAGCTTTAAAATAGAAGATGATCCAGCCAGCTATAGAGCAATTAGCCTTCTATCTGCTACATTTAAACTTCTAGAACGATTTTTGTACAATAGAATATACTCAGTTATTGAAACATTATTACCTATAGAACAAGCAGGTTTTAGCAGTTTAAAAAGTTGTTGTAATCAAGTTTCATCATTGGCAAGTCATATAGAAGTAGAGTTTGAGATAAAGTTAAAAACTGGAGTCGTTTTTGTTGTTTTAACTACTGAATATGGTACTTTTTGGAAGGATGGCCTAATTCATGAAAGTTGCAATACAATGTCGTGTAGTAGAGTTCGTAAATTACTAGACAATGTGCTTTGTGATCTAAAGTTTGGAATATATGTGGTAGATAAAAGCAGTAAGTCCAGAAAATTAAACAATAGTCTCCCACAAGGTTCTGTGTTGGTGTCAATCCTTTTCAATTAGTATGTAAGTGATATACCTACAACAAAAGGGCATAAATTCATTTATGAAAATGACATATGTTTATCCGCACAAAAACTAAACTTCGTTGATTTTGAAACGAACCTTAACGAAGATTTGAAATTTCTATGTGGATATTTCAAGAAATCACGTCTTTTTCACAGTACAAAAAAAA
>JAHWXV010087225.1:0-18423 GCA_024586415.1 Phrixothrix hirtus
TTTTTGAAACTTCCGAGTACATAAAAAGTACATATTTTGGAAGAAAGTGGTACATATTTACATAATAAATTACCTATGTATGAGTATGGACGCTGCAATCTAGAAAACCTTGTTTCGAGAAATAGAATGTTAAAGATTGTATTTTGCTTAAATAGCCCTACTTGAGAAAGAGTAGGAAATTAAAATATGTAGTTTATTTATCGTATTCCTGACAAAAAAAAATATCCATACATGCGTTATGAAATTCTAAATCATGTTACAATAAAACGCTGTAACTCTATTGCAGTGATTTGTTATTACAAGGGTGATCTATCGGTGAATTGTTTCTTCTACACCTCGCAAGACTCCTCCTCCCTTCCTCAATAACTATGGGGTCTCCTTTTTTAAGTACTGGCTAGAACCAAAATTGATATATTTCGCTATGGATTAATGTATTGACATATTCTGAAAGTTCTCGAAATACACTTCTGCGCCCTTGTATATTTGTAAAGACATTGTGATAAACCCTATATATTGTCCTCTCTGTTTCTCATACTTCAAAAGATTTTGAGTTTTCATACAGTTTCATTTGCAATCGCGTGAAAGACTTTCTAACAATTTTGAATTATTTTTAGGTCAAGAGATCGCCTTGGTTAATTTATGGTAATTTTTTGCTGTCCTGGTACATCTTCAGAATAAAACAGCACAAGCACGCTAATACCGAGGGAAATCTATTTATTTAAAACAATTGTGTAACAATTACGTAATTTTTTTACATGTGGGATAATTGCATTTTTGATAATCAAAGTTAATCAAAAAAAGTTTTATTCTCGGTAACAGTTTTAGAATTATACTGTATGTTTTGTTTCTAAATTGTAAAATATCTGAAAAGATAGTTCCGGTAACGAAGGGTGTATCGATTATACAAAGGGTGTGTATTATCTCAGTACCACACCTTGCGCGCCTCGTGACTCGCCGAATTTCCTTAAAACAATTTAGACTATCGTACCGGTCTTTAGGATACGTTTTGTTTATTATTAGGTAAGTGTAAATAATTGTTTATATTAATTTTATATTAATATGTTCCAAAATCGTTTATTTTTACGTGTAAGCTCTACTTTAAAACTTTTAAATTTTGAAAATTGATTTTGATAATATCGCATTAGGACATAACTAAATAAAAACATGTTGGGTTCTTTAAAAACATATTTATTTCTTTTATGTAATAAAATTTTAGCATACCTAATTCTGTCAATTTGATTAATCCTGTAGGGTCCGCATTGCAATTCACACTTTTATGCAGACCTTACGCGATTAGTCGCATTGACATTCGGATTGAAATTTGTCACGGTCCAATTTGTCACTAGGTGGAACGACGTTGCGGCCGACGGACCGACGTTAACAGCGAGCGCCGACTAAGCTACTGCTATGTGTACGGGGGGGGGGGCAAAACTACCGACAGGAATCGCTGTTAACAGTTAACAGATACACGGTACACAAATAGGTTGGGGCGCCACTGTTGCTGCCCACTGTAAGGGGTATGCCCAAAAGGCAGCGACCAGCGAGACAACTGGTCGCTCGCTTTTATTTAACCGTAAAGTAATGGATAGTCCACTTGTAAAAACAGACCCCGTTCTACGCCCTCTGATGTGACACAGGTTCTACTAGGACCTTCTCCCAAGTCAATAAGTTTTACAGTTAAAGGTCTTAGCGCTAAATCTAGTCAAGGGAAAATTAGCCATATAATCAACTCAAATCAAGATAAAATAGGATATAATAATAACTATTATTCAAAGCATTATTCCCGTATAATAATAAATCAAAATTAAACGGCCCAAAGGGTCAAACATACGGACGTGTATGGCATCGGTATCACCATCCTTCTTTGACTAAATCCTACTGATGTAAATATCTCTTACAATAACCCACGATTGTTAATACTGAAAACCAAATGTTTATAGCTAATACAAAGCTCCCCTCGCGTCGTGGGAAGGAACTATTTCCCACTGAAGAGTGAGATACAGCATTCGGGAGGCCCGTTAATGCTGCAGGCTTCAACACACGCCTTGCAATAACGTGATAGACAGTTATCCCGTTTCCTATACTCTAAGAATACCTGTTAACACAGCACGCGGGGTGGGGGTTGTGGATGCTACTGGAGAATACACTCTAAATTCCCAGACCAAGCCGGGCGAGGTCAAATGACTACCGTCAAGTCTACAAGGGAGGGTCTTCAATCCCAATTGTTGGTTAATGAGGGCCAAAATACAAGCATGCCGCGCGAATCCATTTGCCACCCTTAATTCGGTTACCAAAACAAGCTTTACTATTTGGTCCTGCCTACATTAACGTCCAAACGCGAACTTCGTTCATTTCATCACTGTTTATTCGAACTTAAAAACGTCGCAGATATGAATGCCGCACGTACTTTACGGAGAGTATCATCCGAGTCTCTAAATATCACCAAAAACGCCAATCAAATTGGCTAGCCAAACGATAAATTCGATCCGTCAAAATCTAATTATAAAATTTTCAATTCATCCAAAAATAACTTCACTCCCGTTTCCATGACAAAAGCTGTGTTTTTTCAAAAAGAATCTGGTTGCTCTGATCCTTCAAACTGAAGAACCAAATCCTGACAAGTTGTAGGAATGATAGTTTGGACGATTGATCCAGAGACCTTAGATCATATCAGTATTGGGCTTAGTTTATCATGAGGCTGATGGAAAGATTGATATGCATCCAAGCACCATCATTTAAGTTGTCGCTCTTCTCACCACTTAACAAGATTGATTCTTGAATTTAAAATCCATTAACCAAGACTTTCATTCTATTAATTCGATTGATTGTGTAAGTTGATTAGTTGATTATGCGCGCTCATGAGGGGATCAGGTTGACATCCCGCCGATTTTAACTAATTCTGTTACAGTTAATCATATAACGAAACTAGTTAATTGATTTAAAATGTTTATTTATTTCACTAAGATTACACCATTTATATACACTTATTTATTTAAATATTTATTTCATAAGATACTAACAACAATATATTTATGTATATTTATATTTATGTTCATGAGTAACTAACAGTACCAGATTCTAATAAAAACTAAACTAAGGGAATTTAATCTACTGTTTATATAGAAAAGATAAATTCTAGAATGTGATGGAATAGTGTACAATAAGAAATTAGTCATAATAATGATGTAATAAATTACAATGCTATGACTCATTGCTGACCTAATTGAATCGACAGATATCGGTTACCGCAATGAGTCATTTGAGATTACATCATCAATATTATTCTAAAAAAGGTGCTGGATGTTTCTAGAATTTTCCATTAGATTTTTATTGTTTCTAATTTTCGTTACAATAATATAAAAATCACGCAATCTACCAAGGTATCTTGTCCAATATGTATTGGAAGCATTAATATTTATAATTTTAGGAATTTTTTTTATAAATTACAACAGTGAAAATGATTCAATATTCTAAGTCCATGTTGACTAATTTTTTTTCACTGAAGAAGCCATCGTTTAATTTATGCTCACCAAAGAAAATTATTACCTAACACATTTTAAATTTATTGATAATAAAAGTACAATAACATTTTTGAAGAAACGTCTTCCGTATTAAAGAAATGTTTGTCCAAACACTAGGTAACGATATACATTTAAATACGCTCCTCTTCACATGGTACAATAAAAATATGTTGTCTTGAAATGTTTTTATTTAATCCTCACTCTTTGTTGAACTTCAATACGTTAATCCTTTCAGTATCAAGTCGTATTTACTAGAAATCTAGATTTTACAATGTGAGCGTTAATGTATACAAGGGGTCCGGAATATACGGAGCATTACTTTAACAGTGGTTTACAACTTGATATGCACGTCAAAAAACTCTATAAACTATGTGTCTAAATTACTTTGTGTTCTAAATATTTGCAATTAAAGTTTTCAGCTCGCTCCTGTTTGTATCTTGGTCTACTGTTGAATGAGAAAATGACTGGATGGCTGTACATATAATATGTATTTGTTGAGCAAATCCCCGCTACGAATATGTACACATCAGTACATGATCCTACATCAATACATGCATGCGTGTCAATAAGTTGGTCATCGTGAATTGCGAAGTATCGAATATTGTTTATTATACAAGGCACGAAATGGTAGATGTGATTTTCACGTGTGGAGAAACAGGTACGAATGTCCGCAGATACACGGCGCTGGTATCGAAAGTGATACCCAAATCACAGGCAAGCTTCATAGAAAACAATTTTAAGTGCGATGCAAAACTACAAGTTTCGGGAACTGTTGGCCCTAAATTTAAAGGACGCAAATGCAACAGCCCGCAGCGGATAGTGGATGTCGAAAATGCTTTCATAGAAATATAAGAAGAATACCATGGTGTATGTATTATTTTTATACCTATCACATAAAACAATGTTTACTCTAGGTAAAACGTCACTATACATTTTTTTTATAATTAATTATTTAATTTACAATTTACACAGCTGATTTCATTCATTAATAATAAAACAAACCGATTAAAATAGAGTAATATGATATTAAATGAAACAAAGTTTTCTGTGTTATAAATGCAACATATGGTTGAATGTAGGGCATTAAAGGCCCGAATTTGTAATTAATTTTTACTCATAAATTTGTAAACACTTTTTTTGAATTAGATTCAAATTTTTTACAGATTTGCATGCACTAAGAGCCCGTACTCACGTGTTTAATAATGCTCCTTTATCCCGAACATCCTGTATAGGTATCTAAAATCAGTACATTTAGGTTGAAATTGTTTGCATTTCTTTTAATATATACAAACAGGAGTACCAAAGTAGCGCATTCTTCATGATCGAAATCGTTACTGTCACTGCATATGTTCGTAATACCGACATTTGATTTATGCTATACTTAGAACTTGCTTCTACAGAATGTAAAGAAATGATGTACGCATAGAAATGAATATATTGCTGATCCACTATACTAACAATAATTACCAAGTGGTTTTATTTTACTTCACGTTAGCAGTTACTACAAAGTTTCTGGTTTGGCGTTTTTGTCTTGCTCATTTTTATTTATTGCAATTTAATTATATTGTAAATTAATTACAGTCGGGTTAATAACTATGTCCGTGGAAATAGAAGGGCTTATTTGTAAATAAAATAGTGTTTAATATTGGGGTTTTCGTTACATTTATTTAATAAAATCTCGCAAAATTCCACTACAATACAATTTAATTATTTGTACCTTTTCTTCTACTGTATAATAATCGATCTTTATTCAAAGCAATGCTACGTACAATTAAGCAATACAAGATAATACAACCTGAGACCATTATATGCACGTGCTTAATAAGAATCGATACAGAAAGCTGATCGAAAACTAGCTATCTTGTTTCCATAAAGACAACTAACTGTCCGTTCCTATATATTTCCCTATGCCGAACTCGCCGCTTTTCATACGGTATAATATTTATAAAGTTTGTTTTATATTCTACCCTATCTAGTCCCTTTTGCGTTCACCACCAATAACTTTTCAATTCGAAAAACCTCCCCTGAATTTGAAAGAAATCTATAAATTACAAACAGACATGTGCGAGAACCTGAAAACGCTGAAGTTGGAATTATGTGAAATTTTGACTCATTTTAATTAATAATTTGCTCTATACTCCCTGGAGAAATGTTTTTAGGCTTTTTAGTTATTTTTTATAAACATGACGGAAAAGGGAAGAATACAAGTATAATGTAAGTAATTAATATTTATTTTACTTACTAACTCAATGTTATTAAATAGAAAAACAGACTCAAAAAATTAAACTCGGGTCGCCATAAAAAAATAAATTCAACGTGGATTTTGAAGTCGTAGCTGATTAATTTTAATGCTTACCTTTAAATGCCTAATTAGAAATGTAACAGTTCTACTATCTACACTTAAATAAAAACTAAAATTTTATTTTATTTGTAATGGCATGGATATTTAGCTGTTATCAGTTAGATTACAAAGACAATAATAATTAGTGGTATACTAGAATTAATATTTGGATTCCGCATAATTTGAGAATCGCTCAAAAGCAGGTTTGTGACAATTGGTGCAAATAAATGCTTCAAAATACAATCGTGGTGCGTCGAAAGCCGTGTGCAACATCTACACAACTGACGAATCTTGAATCTATGCATATGAACCCGACAGTAAACAACAATCCACTATATGGGCCCTCCAAAATGAGCCAAACCCCACAAAAGTTGTTCGCGCAAGAAGCACTACAAAACAAATGTTCGCCTGTTTTTTTTTTTGGAATAAACGGACATGTGGATACAGTGCCACTACCACTAAAGAATTATAGAACGGTCAATTCTGAACGGTCCATAACCTTTTGTTTGGTGAAATAAGAAAAAACGCGATGCAGGATCGTTCTTCACCAGCACAATGCGAGTGCTCACACATCTGATCAAACAACTCGATATTTGACCAGTCAAACGGTTAAATTTATGGATCATCTTGTCACAAGCGCGTTTGGCGTTACGCCTTACAACGATGCTGATGTCCCGCTAGCTTCTCGGGGGCGGAGGGGGGTCCGCGACAAATTGCACCAGCACGTCTGCGCTCTAAGGAAAAGTTTAGAGGGCGCCCACTGTTCCTTGTGGGCCGTATTCTGAATCGAACTGTTCTTCGGAACAGGGAAAAACGGTTCGGTGACCTATAACTGTGTTGTCCCGGGTTTGCCTCTTAGCTGGGCCTCAAATATTAATATAAATTAAGACCGTGGCTAAAGAAGGGGTACCTTAACTAACACATCACCTGAAATACAAGGTAATAACTGTTAACTTATTCTATGTTCAAAATGAAAGTCTAATTGGGTAATAACTATTTATCTATGGCTAAAGAAATGGTTTATTTAGTATACACAAAAACAACAGGACACAAAACGTTACAGGTAAACTTCTCCGGCTCTTGAATGTAGCCTAATTCAAGAGGTACGGAGAAGATTAATCAATCTACTATAAACTAAAATTATCGTCTAAATATATTACTCACAGTCAATGCAGATATGCGCCCATAGGTTGGACAGGAATTATGTATTGGCAGGGCCCCCCCTCGCATCGGGAAAGTTTAAGTTGCCCTCTACTATAGTTGGCAGCCGGGACTGAGTTAAACTGGATTCTCACTGATATACGTTGACATTTCACTTACGCCCTTTACAGGCAAACAATAGGGAAGCAAAAAAAAACAATGTGATAATAAGTACCTTAGTCTGTTCGAGTTCTCAGGCGTAGTATTCCGCCACACTACATCTGCGGAAACCTTACACTCGCCGGGACACTTCAAAAAAAGAAATTACTCATACGACCGATTCTTCATGTACGACCTACGCGCGTTTGATTGCCACAATGGGGTGATCTCGCGACTAGTTAGTACCAATTATACATCGTCGAAATCCACAAGAGTTAAAATCGTCTATAACTGTTAATTTACTTTAACATATTTTTCAATTGTCACGGAGAATAGAAAAACCCGTCTCTCGTGTTTATCCGATAGAAAACTCTACTTATTTATTATTTTCCGTCATCCTGCCAACCACCCAGTTACTGGGGAATATACGGCGACAAATTTAAAAATTTTTGTTTATTAGGCGCGGAACGCCAACAAAACCTGACAATCTGCTGTAAAAACCTGATTTTAGCATCCAATGATTTCTTTTTGTTCCCGTATGCGAAGAATAAACTACCTGGTCAACGCCAGAAGAAGTAGTTGATACGTTCAAAATGCATGTTTTGAAGATACCTCAAATGTATGCAAAAGTGTATCGATCACAGCAGAAAATATTTTGAAAAAAAACTTAAATCATAAATATTTGTTTTTGCTTATTATTACGAATACATAAATAGCAACCCTCGTAGATATTAACATTTTATAGATAATCAGCCACTGCGAGTGTGAGGGTTAATTAATATAAACAGTGAAATGTTAATGAAAGATAACCAATTAATTCTGAAATTAACTGAAAACGTTCTGAATAGAAATTGTGCCAAATGTAATTCACCTTGACAAGTTTATTTAGTTATAAACGCAAATTATTAAAATAAATCAAACTAAACTTCCTGTTGACTCGCAAGTTCTAAATGTACTTACATGCTAAAAGGATCACAGAAAACAAGAATTGCTTGCATAAAGCCTAACATGGTTTACCAATTTTTTAATTAATGTAATTATTTATGTCATATCAGTTAAACAAAGTAAACATTTTTACCACTAGATTATAAAGAAATTCAAAAACTTACAAATTTAATTAGTGTAAAAAAACTATTGAATATTATCTGTGATTTAAATTACTGAAGAGTACTTATTGATCTGCCTTCTTTATTGCATAACTATTAAAAATGACATCGTGGAATATTCTTTTAATTGTTGACCCACAATTCTAATTTACAAAGATGAGTTTATCCACAAAAAAACTATCATTAATTCCATTTAATTTGCATCTAGGTATTTTTAAATGCAGCAGGATACTACCTCATATCGTTATCCGGTAATGGCAAATTTCTAAACTGTAGATTAACTGCAGTTGGTTACTTATAACCAATTTAAGAAATAATGCAAATTCAATAAAATTCAGAATAGGTGATGTGAATTAAACTTTCAGCGAGATTACATAACAATGAAGTAAGGATTAAAAGCCTGAAAATAATATTACATTTTAAAATCGTAAATAACAAAATGTCAGAACATACCCGCAAATTATTGCAAGTCATGAAATTCAAACTAATAACCAGGTTTAGAAACAATCACAGCCCATACATTTTAGCTTCAAATTCACCTTACCGAAACTTACGTTTCTAGAAAATCAATGTAAAAATCGAGCACATTTTTACTGTGTGGAAGTCAATGATTCTCCCATTGGAAACATTGTTTTTTATTTCAAGCCCTAATACACACTCAATTATTTGAAAAGTGAACGCCATCTAATGGCATAGATATGAGATAACAGAAAATAATGCACAGGAAGTTATGTAACTGAACATTTTTAAAGCAAATATGATGCAAGGAAGAAAATAATTTATGTAAACATTGTGAGTACAATTTAAAAGGATATAATTTTAACAGTTTAGTCAAAAAATATTTTAAAAAATCCTACAAGATAACCTGAGGTTTTTTCAATGTCATATGTATATAGCACATAGGTACTCTAGATTTATTAACTTATGTTTTATATATGATACCAGAACTTTAGCCCTTATTATAAAAGAATCATTTCAAAAAAAAACATACCTAATAGTTTTCTTTTAAAGACATGGCTTTTGTAATCAACAATTTCTTATTTGTAAAAGAACTTTTTTTAATTTTGTCTTTTAGAGTGAAACTTTAGATGACAGTTTTATTTGATAGTGGAGAATTCTAGAACTGTCCAGCATGCTCCTTGTAATAGGATAGATGATGTAATCACAATGACTCATTGCGGTAATCGATATCTGTCACTTTAATTAGGTCAGCAATGAGTCATAGCATTGCAATCTATTACATCATTGTTCTACTAATATTCCAGACTCTTCTAGATCTTTTTCTTATCTATATAAATAGCAGATTAAATTTCCTTAGTTTCGTTGTACTTAGAATCTTGTAGTGTTAGTTACTGATAAACATAAATATAAATATGAATATAAGTATATATAAACATAAACGTTGTTGTTGGTGTCTTATGGAATAGATATTTAAATAAATAAGTGTATGTATATGATCTAATCTTAGTGAATATAAATAAACATTTTAAAATAATTAACTAGTTTTGTTACAATAGCATGCACTACAAAGAAACATTTAATATTTCATATAGAATGCGGTTGTCAATACCGAACAGCCAAGTTTTATACACTTCTGCTATATTCAACTGTGCAATTCCCTAAATAATTAGCTTTATTAGTTCGAGCTGCTTCAGAAGGGTTGAATGTTATTTCTGTCTTTTTTTTTGTTTAGACTTGTGAAAATTGCAACTATCGAGTTTTGTGGCAGATTATTACCAGAAATTAATTTTCTCTATAATTCCATTTTTAAAGTTCTAAGTTGGACTTTACTAAACTGTTCCTGCCAAATCAATCATGTCGGTTATAAAATGAACACTTCATTGTTTTGTGTGAATTAATGGAGGGAAAATGGTTAATATTGTAGCTGGCAGGTCTACATCATCCATGTTCTAGTGTACCACAGCATTGTTTTTGAGTTAAGACTTGAAACTATTATTACAGGTTTATTAACTAAACAACATGTATCAGCAATAATTCAATCACCACTACATTTCACTTCTACAGATTCTCTGGACTCTTTCATAATTGATTTTCTAGAGAAGCATCTTACTCAAACACTGAATGAATGCAGTAATTCAATACCAAATTATTTACTTTGAGAATGGCCATGAGAAAAGAAGATTGAAAATGAGTGTTCACCATGAAGCACACTTTCGAGAGCCATTTGCTTCTTGCCTATTGTTAACACAAACTGGTTTTATATATTATGTTACTGCATTTGTTTAGCAATTTCATTATAGCAATTTTATCATAAAATATCTGTCTATATAAATAATGGCTAGGAGCAAGGGTGTCACACAAGTATGTCCATTTTTATTACAATCTGGGGAGTCAAATCAAGCTGGTAAAAAGCCATATCGCAAACAATGTTGATGGGAGTAACTAGAATAAATGTTTTTATATCAACTGGATTGGGTTTTCCAGAATAATATTGTCTTGTCCCACAATGTCTGGTAAATTAACTTATCATTTCATTGATACTCATATTATGGGTTTTTCTTAAGCATAACATTCTTGTAGAGTGTGTTGGGATAAAGGAAGTATTTTCCATATTCTAGTTCTTTTCAAATTCACTAAATAACATCAACACTTAAGACAACTTTCAAAGAAGGTCTCAAAAACTAATGTATGTCTAGTCATTTCTTGTTTCACCAGAGCAACACCAAATTCTTTTGACCATTACATTTTAATTTTGGATATATTAATTGCTTTGATTGTCATAGGTATACTATTAAAAACTTTTGACTCTTTCAATTTATTCCTAAGATCTTGTCTTTTTTCAACAATGTGTTCTGTTAGTGGCATCTGGTCATCTGTGCATTACTCAAAGTCCACTTATTCGCTTCCTCTTTCTTGTATCTCAGCTCATATATCTGTATGTCTATTGGTGTGAATGACAGTCCATGTTTCAATGTTATAACAACTATAGAAGTTATTTAGAACAGGTGCTTGAGGCTGCGGTCCTTGAGATCTTTGTGTCCGATTACGAGCAAGTTCTTAAGTTCTACTTCTGCCTCATTCAATGCTTAACAAAGACATAGAAATCAGCAACTGTAATCTATTTGAGTCTTCGTTATTTTCTATCTGCTGTATCTGTTGATCTTTCCAAAGAACTGTTAGTAGAATGCATATTTGTTTCAGTAGAATGCACAGAAACTGTGGAATGAATGCTATCATCATAATCTAACAAATCCAAGTCAGATTCCACCAACACCTCCAAAATTTCTTTTTCTTAAAATATTGTAAATAAAAAAGGATGTTGTTAATGAAAACCAATGCCGCAAATAAAATACACTTCACAACAATAGTAGTTTCAATTATCCATAAGACACAAAAAGTAAACTAATTTAACTAACACATCAAAAGTAAAACTTCAAAAAATATAACAATAACAGAATAGGGCAATAATACTGTAAGTATGTGAGAGAAGCATTATATAGCAACATCATGCAATATTGCCATGTTCTTATGGTAAAACATATTAACACAACCCTACATTTAAATAGGATTTTTGTCGATGTTTTTTAAAATTCATAATAAATCGAATTTTTAATACTTATGGTAATCATGCTAAAGATCCTATTGATAGGGAGAAATCCTATGGGTGAAAAATTACTGGCCTCAGCTGTGTTTTAACCTACATCCTTTGAGCTCAGAGGCAAATGTGTCAACTGATGAGCCACTGAAACTGGCTAGATATGTTGTTTGTTTATTTTGCGACTGAGGTTTTAGGATGCAGAAATTCCCTTGGTCTTTTAGGCTTCAACTACTATCATTTCACTGGGTTTACTAGAATTTCACACAGACATATTGTGTGTTAAATTTTAACTGCTTGTTTCTTTAATTTTACAACTGTTAAAATGAATGATACAGTGGAAGTTATGTGTTATGTGCCAAAATATTTTGAGCCAATCAAAATCAACCCACTGAAGCTGAGCAGTTTTGTGTAAAACTTTAAAAGCTGAAATCAGAGCTTTTATGAGTCTTTTACCACCCAAAAAACACCATTAATGTAAAAATTGATGTAGATTCTGAAGATGTTACATAGCAGCAGTTGTGAGAGTAATTATGAAGTTGTTCCAAAAATAGTAGCCAGTTGTTAAAATAGACATAATAGTTGCTTGTTTATTTTCACTTATTTTTTTTCAATTCTTCATCAATTAAACTTCTTTGTTTAGAGCATTGCTTCTCAAACTTTTTTGGATCACTGCCCCCACCCTTGGTTATTACTGTTAGTAGTAATGCCCCTCCAGGACTTTTCTAACCCACCAATAGAAAGTGAAGCTAAATAACTGAAATAAATATCATGCCTAATTCCACCTTGGATAACTCAAACGCCTCCGGGGGGGATTTCCACTTGCTTGGAGAAGCACTAGTTTAGAGTAAAGACTAATTTAAATTGGAGGTTTATATTTTAGTTATAAAATGATTTGTGTGTTTATTCATTTGGGTAGAAAAACTTCTTTTAGTTGCTGAAAAATATCAATTTTGACATGCGCTGTTTTTGTAATCAACACTTCAATTACAATAATCATTTTTAAGCAAATATGCTCTTTAATGTTTTGGAATGTTAGCTTAATCTTATCATTTTAATAACTGTGTGAATAAAGAATGCTAATGTGCTGTACTTTTGCCCATTGATTAGCACTGTTTGAACTCTGATGCTCTTCTGATAAACAGTTGTTTAACCACTAATAATATTGCAAAATTATGTCTTTGTTATATATTTCCTATTGCTCTTATGGGTTATACATATATTTACATATTTACACTAACGTCACGAGATAGTATTTAAATTACTATAGTTATGCCACTATATTAATTGATAATTTTTACATGATGATTGCCAAAAGCTGGAAACTTGACGCTCTAATACATGGACTTAATAGACAACAATATCATTTGACTATTTCTGAAAATTAAAAACATTTTGTTGTAAAATTTTAATATATAGCATTTATTACAGAAAATGGATATAAACGATCAACCAAATTCCATATGTCATGTCCAAGCAATCCAAATGTATCAGCTACCGAATATAAATTCTAAAATAGATCTTCCATTTACACTACTAAATGGAGAAGCAGTAGTACATTTTGGGAATTCTGTTGATGGTTTGTTAGTTTTAACTAACTACAGATTATTCCTTCAGTTATGTGAAAGTCAACATCATGTCCCATTGGGTCTAATTGAAATTGCTGAACATAGAGATTTATTTTATTTACATATTGGATGTAAGGATGCTCGAACTTATCGGTAATTTAATAAATGTTCAACTTTTATTACTTTTTAATGTATTATTTTTATAGATGCACCTTTGATAATAATGAAGTGTGCTTGGATTGGTTTGGTCGTTTATTGAAAACATACTCACCGCCAAAACAATTAGAAGAATTATTTGCGTTTTTCTATTATGCTTGGACAAAAGAAAAAGGAGATGATACCTTTTCTAGGTTAGAAAGTAATAAAAATTTGGTATACGATGAAACTACTTTTAAAAATGAAGTAAGTTTTGACTTGTCAAATTTGTTAAACACTTAGTATTTCTTTGCCAAAGGTGGATCGTTTAAAATTTGATTTGCATGGTGCCTGGAGAATAAGTTCAGTAAATAAAAACTACAAACTTTGTCCCAGTTATCCTCCTCAGCTTCTAGTCCCCGCATGCATCACAGATGAAACCTTAGAAATTGTGGCTAAATTTCGGAGTTCCCGAAGAATTCCTACAGTCGTATGGAGGTATGTCAAATTTAAAATTAATAATTTATTGCATTTTTTAAATCTAAACTAAATTTTCCATTAAAAACAAACTATTAAGATCTGTCAGAAATGATATAATTGCTGTACAAATCAAGAGGTTAAAAGTCATCAATGAAAAATGTTATAATTATTTTGAAACAAATGTTTTTGAATTATATCTTACTTATTTACTATAAAAATATGATAAAAGACTAACATAAGGTCAAATTAGAAATACTAATATGTAATGTATTAATATGATAATTTTTTTTTCTTGGTAGGGGGGCATGTCAAAAAATAGAAATTTTTATTTAAAGTTCTACTTAAGAGATCATTTAAACTTTTTTGTCATCCTTAAAAATTAGCACCAACTTAAACATTTGCATTAATTAATTTCACTTGATTCTAAAATATTTTCAAGTTCAAATTTATCATCTATTAAAGAGAATGATGCAAGGTTTAACTCAAAAATATTGCTTCAATAAAAATTAGAAAAACTAAATTCTAAGTGACAACGACTTAAAACAAAATTTGCTGCATTGTTTCAAATATAGTAGGATTAATTTATTTTTATTGATTTTATGCATTAGAATAATATCAATAACTACTAATTTTAATTGCTGATAATGTAGATAAACAAAAATCATAAACTAATTAACATAAAATGAATGAGCTTGCTAATCTTAATTATTGTGGAAACGATTTAAAATTTCTTTGTAATTAAATGTCTAATGCAATGTTTGTAGATTTTTGCGTTCGTGTTGTCAATACCTGTAATTTATGTTATATCTCATTTAATAAAAGTTGAAACAATTGGTATACTTTTTGAAAGTAATACACAATATTAAGATTTCTACAGTGGTATTGTAGCTGCAAAGGAGTACCTACAAAGGAATTGCATGCTTGCAATGCATATTCATGTGTAAAAGTTTAAAAAGTTACCTGGCATCAATTTCAAAACCTAAAATAAGAAGTAAGATAAAATACTTCCGGGTATTACGGTTGCAGTATGATAGAAAGAAGTTTATATCTGATTAAGAAGTACATGATATATGTATTTTTAAAATATAAGAATAATAATGTACTTAATTACATAAAAATTTAGTTTTGCTAAAAGGATATTTTCAAGGTCAAATACATGACAGAAATAATGGCTGCTCTTTGGTATACAACATGAAAAAATGAAGGAGTATTATAACAATTTAAAAATATGCATTAAAAGTGGCAATGTCTACATCATGACAAAGTATATAAAATTGCAATAATTTACACCATTTGCCTAAAAAGAAATAATTTATAGTGTTGTTAAGATGTGTTATTTGGAAAAACACTAGCCTTTAAACAGAATTCATGGCTTGTCACCATAAATCAGGAAAAGTGATACAAAAGTCAACAGTACGTTTATAGCAGTGCATATTTTATATATCTACAGCAAAAATAAATACAGGGCCATCAAGCTTACCATAACCCCGGAAAATATGCGACATCATTTTAATAACATAGATCATCCACCAATCACATCACATAATTTGCATTCTATGTAAAATTGCATATTCTTAACAGTTTGTTTTTGTTTCATATTCTTTCACATTTCACCGTGCATTTTGTTACAATCACCTTTATAAAGATGTCTATTATTTGGGAAACAAACAATGTGCGAAGGGATTATAGTGCTCATTAGCTAGCGTTATTGTGTTTTTAATAAAAATATGGATGTTCAAAAATTTTGCAGTCTTTTAAATAATTGTAATCACTACTAATAATTAATATTCTTAAAATTTTAAAATTATAGTGCAAATAAACAACAAATTTAAAAGTTAAAGCAAGTAAATAAGGAACTGTTCAAGTATAACAAAGCATGTTTTAAACAAAATATGGGTTACAAAGTAAACATTAAATTACAAGGAGGGTCAATAAAACAAATTTTCAGGCAAGGTCAAAGTCGGAATAATTAATAAATTAAAATATTAAGATTTAGGCGTACATCCGGTACATATAATAAATACATGTGTATATAAAGTAAAGAACAATTTGTAAACACCTAAAGGAATTATAAAAAGGTTTTAATTAAACCTGAAGTAATGTAAATAAAAATAAATAATAGTAAACAATCAGCATGCCGCAATATAAAATTAAATAGAATTAAGTAAGCAGACATGTGGGATTGGTTTGGCATTGATTATTGATTTTGAAAAAATTATGTAAAATTCAGTTATATAAAAATGTGTGCAATAAAGGTTGAATTAATATTACAAAAGGAAGACAAAATATTCTGGAAGAATGAAAAGCTGAAGCCTTCTGTTAAGGCACATGATTGCATATTTCTACAATAATTACGAATTGGATGCTAAAGAGAACCAAAATTTCAGGCAATCATCTAAACAAGTAAAAATGGAATTAAATTAAATAACAGTACAAATAGATGGACAAGTAGGAAAGTTTAATATAAGAAAGAAATAAAGCTTCCAATAAAACATGGGATATTAAGTAAATTACCAATTTTAACGTTTATGTATGATACGAAAAATCAAGTGATGGAAGAAACCAAAACTGGAGATTTCTTGGCATATGGGCTGCCAGAAACTTAGCAAAGCCACGGAAAGCCATAATGGTAAACCAATGGGCACTTAAAAATAACTGATGAAAGAAATTAAATAGAAAACTAAGAAATTGTTATGGATTGTCAAAGTAAGTATTAAAGTTAATAATGAACAAAAAAGTCATTTTTTTTATTGCATAAGAGGAATTTATAAATTATCGAATTAAAAGTTGTATTGGGGACTGTGCCATATCTACCAACACGTGAGGACCACCCATGACATAAAATTCAGTACACCATGTAAACCACACGAATTAGAACCTAGCAATAACAATCAACAATTCTAGTCAAACATATACCATAACAATACATAATTATTGAAAAGTTGGTTAATGGTAAACACACGTTTGTAAACAAAGAATTGTTTTACAATAAAGCTTGTATATTATTTTATAAAAATAACAGTAAAAGAACAAAGCAAACCCAGAATTACACAAATTTCAACCTAGCTCAATATACAAGAATTCCAGTTATGTACAATAAATTATCAATTTAAATTTGAATTTAATTTATTTGCAATCCTTGACCTCTTATTAGAAAGGACAGGTGAGAACATCGATCTACCTTCAATAATAATAAATTGTAAATTTGAGTCAACTTTAATTATAGTTAAGCAACATACCCAATAATTTTTACACATAATAAAAAACACATCTAAATTTAAGTGATTGTCTAAATAAATATACATACAGATTCTTTTCTGAATAAGGGAAAGTTGAAAGATTTTTACCGACAGGTTTCAATGTACTAAACTATTTATGACTATAAGGCCCGGTATTTCAATTGTAGCTTAAACTTCAGTTTATTTAAGCGATACTTTATTGCTGTGGAAATGATTATTACTACAATGGTTTCAATGGACACAGAGCAAGGTTTAAGTAAGCTAAAGCTTAAGATAGTATTGAAATACTGGACCTAAGTTGTAAATTATTAACATTGTATTTATTTGGGTATTCCAATAAGGGTCTTTTACGTGTTCATGAATGATAAGTTTACCGAACTGAGGGAGTTGCCAGATTTTCTGTTTAGTAGAATTTATAATTGTATGTTATACATTTTATTAAATGATGGCTAACCATTAACTTTATAGAAAAATTGTATTAAATGTTTTGCTGTGTATAATAAGAATAATTTTCTGGCCAGCCCCTGATAAAAAATAATTATTTAGTTAAATTCTGCCACAACAAAGTTTTGACTTTTACAAATTTTTTTCAAGAAAACTATTAGTTTCGGATTGTTGTATAAGACTTTTTTTGTTTGTATTGATATCTTCTATCACCTGTTACAAGAATGCAGACTATTTTTGTACATCCTATATACTATATGTATCAACTTGTGAGATTATGTATTACCCTCAAAATATATACATTTCAATAAGATATGTACTGAATGTGCACCCTGTATTAATAGTGTTATGATTTTAAAGTTTCAATTTCAAATGTCTTTTTAAAAATGTAAAAATTTAAACTCATGAACGCATGAAGTTGTGTAAAATATTTTTAATTTATGGTTTTATTATACTGTACTAATTAACTATATACATAAATAACAATCATTATTTAAAAGCATGCATAATTTTTATTTAAATCACAAGTAACTAGATATATGTAAAATTAAATATACAAAAGTTTTAAATACGAGGGTTGCCTTTTATGTTGTTACAAATGATCACTAGATGTCGCTAGTGTAATAAGTTATTCCCATATTCGTAAAATTTGACATTTTGTATTGTAAAATCTGTGGCGGCTTAGAAATTGACAGAGTAGTTTGTTTACAGTGCGCGTTTAAAGAAAGTAATTT
>JAHWXV010087255.1:0-14148 GCA_024586415.1 Phrixothrix hirtus
ATGTCAAACAATTGTCAATTTACTAACAGAGCTAATATCAGACTGGATCGAAGTTTTGATAACACAAGAGGAAACAAGTATCGTCCGGACAAACATTGTTACTCTCACTGTATATATATACATATTAATTTGTGAGGTAGAATACAGGTTAAACAGTTCCATGGAGTATCACATCCTCATCTTTGCCGATGATACTCATTAATTTTAAAGTTAAGGAAATCTTGATTAAAGTACACATAAAAATTAAGAACATACAGTATAAATAAAAATCATGTTCTCTCATTGGAAATTTATCTTATATCAAAAGAGACAGAGGGCCAAAGATTGCATATCTATCATATTTCACAATTTCATTTTCATTATAAAAAACAAAAGCAGGATAGAATTTCTACAAACAAGTGCCAAATATAACATCTTCTTAGTGCATTGTACATATATATTACTATATACCATATGCATTACTTATATGAGGGTAGCACCAATAAATTCTGCAAACTGGTAGATCTAGTGGATCTGAAAGATCGAGCAGGCTATAAAATGAATACTTACTGCTTTGTAATTGAACTGTTCTAATTTAGTTTTGATTACTGCAGTAGTTGATCTTTGATCAGGGTTCAAAGTAAATGTTGTATAGTGTAAATGAATTTAACAAGAGAGAATTTTACAGTCATGATTTACTAACTTTTAAACAAAGTCTGAATGACTCCATGCTGCATTTGATCATTAAACGCCTTCCCTAAGAACTATTTTCACTTGATACAACGAATTTAAATTTGAGATGGTTTTACCGAATTCTGGGTTAAGAGGACGGCCACGTTTTGCCACTACTGATGGAACGTAGCTGCCATCCAAAGAATGATTCAGGAAGTCAATTGAATTTTTATAGGAGTACTTGGGGCAATGAAGATTTTATACAATCATTTAGGTGTAAGTAATATCTGTTGTCGCTAGATACTTCACTATTTAACAGATATGCAAAAGTTATAGTGTCAAATGGTGCAAAACAATTTCAAAGGAATACGATGGAGATAGATCTAAAGCAGTTTACAATATCCTCACTAGTGATGAAAGTTGGATTCATGTCTTTGAACCTGAATCAAAGTGTCAATCAGCCCAATCGGTGTTTCTTAGTAACCTTAATCTTGTTACACTTAAGAAATGTTGAAGTAAGTGCAGTAAATCTAGGTCAATTGAAATGAAGTGCTTGAAAATCAATGCAATTCTCGCAACATGCTGGGACTGAAATTATCTTGTACTATATCAATGTTTCAAGATATTACTGCAATTCGAACAAGGCAATATATGGAAACCTCTAGAGTCATATTAATGGAATATCAGTCATACAGTCCCAAGCAGGCACTCTGCCACATCTTTCTATTTCCTAAATTTAAGCACAAAATGTATGGTATTTGATTCTCAACTCCAGAAGATGTCGTAGATTTTAAAGGACTCATTTCTTAGTGGAACTTTTGTTTTGACACTTAGTTCCATCAAATGCTTAATTATGTAGAGTTTGAGGGTGAATATTTTGAAAAACTATAATAATAAAAGTATTTTTTGAAAATTAAAATTTGATTTATTAGGTTGCAAAATTTATGAGTGCTACCCTTGTACATAAATATTTTTAAATATTTTATTGTGTTTATCTTTTACAGATCAAATAATGCATCAACTATTGGAAATATTTTATTAAAAATTAATGCCAAACTAAATGGAACTAACCATCGTTTAGTAGTGAGACCTAAAATTTTAAATAAACCTTGCATGATAATGGGAGCAGATGTTACCCATCCCAGTCCAGAAAGTAGAGGGACTGTGCCTAGTGTAGCTGCTGTTACGGCATCTCATGATCCATATGCATTCAAATATAATATATGTTGGCGACTACAACCAGCTACCCAAGAAATAATTTTAGATTTAACAAACATAGTTAGAGAGCATTTACTATATTTTTATAGAACTAATAAAACTATGAAGCCCGAAAGCATAATTGTTTTTAGGGATGGGGTATCTGAAGGACAATTTGAAATTGTCTTTAACCTTGAAGTACAAGCAATACGTAAAGCATGTTTATCAGTACAAGGAGATGGATTATACAAACCTAGAGTAACATTTTTGGTTGTACAAAAACGACATCATACACGATTCTTTCCAACCAATCCCAAGGATTCACATGACAGAAATTGTAATGTTCCAGCTGGAACTGTTGTGGATACTGAAATCACTCAACCAACAGCTTTAGACTTTTATTTAGTATCACATGCAAGTATTCAAGGTGTAGCAAGGCCTACTAAATATCGTATGTTATGGGATGAAAATGATATGACTGAAGATGAATTGGAGCAGCTAACTTATCATTTATGCCACTTATTTACACGTTGCACACGTTCAGTTAGTTATCCTGCTCCAACTTATTATGCTCATTTAGCTGCAGCACGTGCTAAAGTTTATTGTGAAAAAAGACACATAAGTATGGATAATTTGCAACATGCGCAACGACAGTTAGAAGTCAAAGATGATATTATTAAGGGAATGCCCATGTTTTTTGTATGAATTTACTTAGCTTATGATTAATAATTATTATTATTTTTACTTAATTTTAATATTGCAAATACTAAATAAACTATTCATAAATACTTGCTAGATTATTTTGCATGATCAAGACAAATTTAATTGTTTAAGTTCTAACTGATTTACAAGTCAGTTGGTAAGTATCTTGAAATTGTTTTTAGTGTTCAGTTAATGTAGTAAGTACAGTCCAATGCTATAGAACGGGCGAGAGCTGGCACAACTCAAAGCAGTGTTCGATATGAATCATAATTGTGACCATTGCTAATATTCCAAATTAATTTATCACACCTCACCTACAAAATAACACCAACAACAAAACAACCTAGTCACACTCAATCATGTATTCATGATTGTGATGATAGCATTAGCTTCCTAGAATTTATTTACATGCTAGGCCACTATTTATATTTGAATTTAGTAACTTATACCACTGCACAACAAGTACTCTGGCCATTGTTGGGAAAATTTTGTCAAAATTAATGCCATTTATAAAACACTAGGTTATCATGAAAATATTTTAGAGGGTAAGGGAATTATTTGAAAGTAATAAAATTTTCATTTTAAAATTGAATCTATCAAATCAGGTTAGAATATTCAACATGCAAATGTAAATATTTGCAAATAAAAGTTTGAAAAAATGTAATAGAAGGAGTTGATTTATGTAAATCATAAATATGGTTGAAATAATTAATAATTTAAAGTAATTTAGGCATTTTATTGGTTTTTCAAAACAAGTTGGCTATGTCTAATGTACTATCAAAAAGCTACAAATTCAAAGCTTTTGTGAAACCTTGGCTCTGCCTGTTCTTAAGCCATAAAATGATATGTAGTTGTAATATGGATGATTTTAAATTTATTTTGGCCCCGAATTGGCGCCAATTGTAATAATCTATTTTTTAATTACTGTATGCACCTAAATTCCATTTGTTTTAGTGACAAATTGTAATAAAAAGAGTTGTGAATTTGTGATACTAAATTCTACCGTTATTAAATACTAACCCACAATATGGTTATATCTTTAACAGAATTTAATTATATGCTACAGTTCTTAAATGATGAGTTCTCTTATCCCAGAGGTTTCAATAAACAGACTTTTAATAAGGCACAATGAAACATTTGTTTTTTCACAAGTAAATTTAATTAAACAAGTAAATAAATTGACAATGAAACAAAATAACACTAATAAATTATAAGCAAAAAATAAAAATTAAAAACCAAATTTAACATTAGATGTGTGCCAATAAAGATGTTATAAAAGTAAAGTATCACAAGTTACTTTTTGTATTTTATTTTTAATTGCTAGCTTTTTTACTTCTAAATGTGAGTTACATTTCTGCAAGTAATTTCATAGAAGATTGTCTTATGACCCCAGCAATTGAACATATAGCTTAAATTTATTACAAAGGTACTTAAATTGCTTTGCAAAATTATGATAGACAAATTTCAAACTTTTTTGTTTAAACCATGCTTGCAAAAATAGCTTGGTTTTCTGGATATTGCAGGTATTTTATAATCCGACACAGTTTTTGCATGTCGTCACTTCTGTTTACAGAACCTTGACTGAACTACATTCATTTGGTCATGTAATTTTTATTTAATTCACAGTATTTGTTGCTTTAATGGTTTTATTCCTTTTTATTGATGCATTTTATGTAATTCTGCTTTTTTAAATTTCTTAAGATAGCCTGTTTATTTTTTGAAAACAAGCACAATTAACCTAGATATCGTCTGCTGCTCCAACTTTGGCATATCTTCTTTTCAGATGATTCCACAACAACTTTATTACTTCTACCTAATCTTTAATGATTAGACAACACAAACTCGACGGTTTGACCACAAACAAAAACTTGCAAGTCTTCATTGCATGACATTCAAATAACAACTATGTCCTGGAGATGTTCTCATTTTTACCTGAAAACGTTCAACTCTTAACATGTCATCACCTTAGGATGTCCAAATGACAGCTAACTATGTCCCCTCCTGGAGATGTTCTCACCCCCATCTAACAACTCTCTTCCCTTCTTTTTCCGCTCAACTCTTTACCCCTTTTACTTTGGGCAGCTGTGAGAAATTTCCATACATGCAGTTTTCACACATTCTGTGATGCACATGCAAATCTTCATTGTTAAAAATATACAAAGTTATAATTTTCTTAAAATAACCATTCGTATCCTGCCTTTAAACTATTCATTTGTTTGTATCTCTTTAAGACACACTATGTTCATTGTTCTTTGAAATTTACTCTTGATAAAAAAATACTCAATCCAACAAAACTTATGCATACTTATTTACAAAAGGTTCCAAAGTAAAAAATATTTAAACCTACACATTTATTATAATTTAAAGCAAATCTGAAAAACTTGTTTCTTTGCTATCTAATTTATGGGTAAACCACATTTATATAATTTGCGGCAAAAGATAACAATAAATTAGGAGCGAAGTGAGCGGACTGTATTTGTGAAAAAGGTTTTAACTATTTTAACACTTACCTTACAGGACTGTACTGTTTTTTCGTGTGTTACTTAAGGTAGAAGGAAGTATTGGAAACAAGGATAATTAGGAATGAACACGCAAATTTATTAAGAAACAGATTTCTGTAAAGAACTACTATTAAAATAATAAGTATTGGTGGTTCGCTTTCAAACCAGTTTATTCAAAAATGACAAGACCGATTTTTGTGTAATTTTTACAGCTTATCAATAAATCATTTGTTATTATAATTGAGAAGTTCCGTTTTGTTACCTTAAGCCATTTCGTAAATGTTATAAATTTTTTACAAAAAAGTGCAATAATTTAGCGTGTTCTCAGAATGTTTATTTTAAAAAGTTTATAACTTTGTTATTGGTGAACAAAATTTAACGAAATTGGAATAGTGTACAGTTCAAACCTTGAAAAAGAGACTGTATATTACAGTTTGGAAAGTACTTGCAGTTTCTCTATTTTTTACAAAAAAGGTAAATTTGCCGCAATCCGTTATTTATGATAGAAATTGAAAATTTCCTTTTTTATAAGATGTATTAATATTATTTGAACAACAAAATTTTATTGGTTTTAACAAATTATTAAAAGTTGTCTTATAATTGAAAGTGAAAGATTTGCTCCCGTCTTCCCCTCGAGGAATGCTTTCCAAGCGCTCTTTCGCATAAACTTTTTTTATCTCTACATGTCTTCACAATTTTTCTTTTAAGTAGATCTTTTCTTCTTACGTGTTAATTTATCCACCTGTATAATGAGTAGAAAGAGTATTTTGAATATTTTTTCAAATGAGCGAAATAGAGTCATTTGCAATTATTGATTGTAATGTCGTTATTAATAACCCGATAGCATTATAATTTGTTAAAACTATATAATAATATCAAATCAATTATATATTCAAGTACAAACTGCTTTGGATGAATGGTTTTTGTTAAATTAATTTTTGAAGTTCGACATGCTTAAAAATATTAATGAAAAACACATTTTTTAGAACATATTTTACATTTATCAGCGAATGCAGCTTTGGAAAATTCTGAAATTTAGCATACTTATACAAAACGTAACTGTTATCAAAATAAACTTGGTTTGATCTAACTCGGTTTATTAATTTCTGAAATGCAAGGTTTGAAAGTGAACCCGACAATATTTTTTATTTTAATAGTAGTACTTCTTACAATTGTTTATCACGTAACCGGCGAACTGTTGACACTAAGTTCAAAATTTACAAATTAAAACTATGAAAGGTTTGAATACCGGCAGGAGTGGTAAACAGTACAAAATAATTTAACCAAAATAAATTTAATTAATAGAAATCACAGTACATGAAAATACATGTGAAGCATGAGAGATTTCAACAACGAATTACAAACAACAAGGTACGTGTGTATACTTATTGCGAGAAACACATGTAGTAACCTTGATAGTCACCAAAATATTATTTCTAATTATGGAAAAACAACATTACATTGAGCTTAATGAAAGTGTATAGAAAATTTCCTTATATCAAACTGGAATGAAGAAAATTAAAATATAGTAGTTAAATAAAATCAAATGGATGAAAATATTAAACGTGTGCTATTTAAAACAAAATACTATATTTTTTTCTAAGCAAAAAAATAAGAATTATCGGTTCAGGGTTTATTGATTATTACATAAAAGAGATGAAGAGACTTCAAAATTTTGAATTTTACACATTATATTTCATTACTTATTACAATTATAAAAACATTACACTAGAAAGTTAAAATTACAATTTTACACTGTGCTTAAATAGATTAAAAAATCTACCCCAACACTGCACTTGCAGTAGGAGAAGTCACAATGTATGACACCAATTTTTTTGCAACTTGAAAAATCTCGTAGTAGAAATTAAAAGGGACATAATTTATATATTTTAGATTAAACTTTTAAACTTATTTCTAAATCACAAAAAAAAGTATTTTTAAACAGCTATCATAGGGATATATTTGGAGCGATATGGAATAAGTTTGCATCAAGCCAATGCGCTCTTACCAAATTTGTACATTTACATTAAAAACATTCTATTGGAATTTCCAGTATAAGAAATCTAGTTTATATAAAGAGAGATGTTATTGTTATAAATTTTATCACTTGTTACAAGATAACTACATTATAACATGCGTATTAATCCAATAAATGTTTTAAATTTATTAATGGTAATTTTCATACCATTACATTACCAAATATCACAGTAATGCCAGGTGAAATCGAATTAAAAGAACACAAAAATTTACTACATACAGGATGAATTCTAACCTCCCTACTAAACTAAAATGGTAACTTTTTTTTCAAATAAAGTTTTGATCTAATTCTAATAGTAAGAAAGTTACAACGGTTTAAAGTTCTTATAAATTAACGCCCACTTATTGAGTGCCGCTGAGTTTTTATTGTATTGACGTTTACATAGAAATACAAACACTGCACACAATCATATAACTTAATTATGTACATGACAAAGTAAAAGAAAATTCATTTAATGAAATTTGCAAAACCTACAAAAGTTTTTCGAAATGCTGGCCCTGCATTTCAATACACAATTGCGCACGACGAATCCAGTTTTCTGATAACTGTGGAACCTGTTGGTGTAAATTCTCAGCAGTGCTATTGATATGATGACGTAACTCATCGATGGTATCAACTTCGGTGGCATATGCCACTTCTTTCATGTAATAGTTCAAAATACATATGTCTTGCATGGTTAGCATTTCCTTCAGCAGCTCCCTACATCATAATCATGTCTACGTATTCTTCGTTACTGTAAATCACCTGTGATAGAATATAAAGTTGATGCTGATAATTTAACTGACTGTATATACACATGCTGTGTATACAATATAAAAACAATGAAACTTAGCAACTAATAATGTAATAAGTTGCTTGTCGACTTAGCAATATGAAAGCCATCGACACCTGACCTAAATTAGAATAAGAATAGGACAGAACATGAAGAGATGTAGATGTAATCAGTTGACATCGATTGTACTTTAAGAAATTGAATATGTAATGAATAATAAATAATTACAAATCAAAAGACCAACAAAACATGTTTACACACCATTTCAGACGAATGTATGACTTAACAAATTAATAACTCAATACATTTAAGTGACATTCGGTGTACTTTAATAGATTAAATAAATCAGAGGTTTTCGATAAATGAAAATCAATAATTGTATTTTGAAGAACAATTTACATAACCATACAATTTCAATTTTATAAACATTTTTTTAAAATTATACTTGAATTTCAAATTTATTTTCAAAAATTAAATTAGTAGCGTATTTTGATATTAAAATATTATACAAAACCTCAATAGTTTATAAGAACTTTAAACTGTTGTAACTTTCTTATTATTAGTATTAGATCAAAACTTTATTTGAAAAAAAAAGTTTATTTTGATCCCTTCTGGTTGTCATTTTAATTTGGTAGAGAGATTAGAATTCACCCCATATATATCAATAGTAGATGAAGTAATGGATGTGGAAGAATCTGAAGTACTGGAATTTGAAAATCCCAATCAAATCTATGACACAACTTGTAAAAAACTAATGGTACACATGCAAACCAGAATAGGTATATAGAGGAAAAAGAGGAATGCTCTAAATGTGTAGTGAACTGTTTGAAGATTTGAACTTCGAGTATGAAAAAAATACAATTACATTTTGGAGAAGTAGTGGTAATGGAAATTTGAAGTTGGTATCAGATACAGAAAAGTGGTTTCAGAAAGATAATTATGGGCTTATCAAGTAAATTAATGAAACAAAAGATACAAAAAGTTGTCACGTACATGTTAAAGTAATTTACATACAAATGCTATCGAAAAGAAGCTTAGGAGATCTCCTTTACAAGAAAGTATAAAAGAAACTCTGCCACTAGAAAAATTTAGGACAACCCTGCATGGGTTACAAAGTTTACAAATGTATATGACATAGTATCATGAAAAATAACAAAATTTGTTGCTTAAAAGGCATTAAAGAAGGCATGCGACATGGCAGAACTTGAAAAACAATGTGTTGCTGAGGTAAAAGAATTGCTCAATATCCACGGAACACCTAATGTTTACAATTCGGATCAAAATGAATTGATTTAGGAGTACATTCTAGAAGAATACTCATTGGTGGGGTATGAAAAGTGGAGACAGTTGTGCAATTTTTATCTATTACTATATATAGTTACACAATTCAACCAACCAGATCTGTGACTAGTAAATTTCTATCCCCGTTATTTGCTGTATCAAAGGAAAGCAATGAAAAATTTGGCCCAAGCGTTCAAATATTTTTATGATGGCCTCAAAATTGTTAACTTCTCAATATTTCAAGATATGGTTATAACAGGTTTATTTACATAAAAAGACATCAGTATTGTTATTAAATTGCTAAAGTGGATATTGCATACCAATTCAATTCGCACCACTAAGCATATTCATCTAAAAGCAATACCTCTAGGTGTAACCTCCAAAATACAACTTTTAGATGTGGTTGGGTTTAGAATTTAGAAGAACTTTGTATGACATTTCTATGATACCAGTGTTACTATTAGATGCCACTATTAATTTACATAAACATAACGATATTTTAAAGTTTCAGTCTCTAACACATAATCAATTATTGTCATTGCCATGTTTAGTCAACTTTTTTCAATATTCATAATATAAGAGCAGATATTTACAACAGAGACCTCCGTTTGTTCAAAATTCTGTAGGTTTTCCCTTTATAGACCAATAAACCACAATGTGACATATGTGGCCTGGCATAAGAAATCATTATGTTTACAACATTTTTACCATGACTACTATTATTGTGTTCCATAATAATGATATTTAAGTTTCTATGTTTCTTTATCTCTATAATATTTATAGCTAAAGAATTCAAACAATGTGATACATGTAAGTTTTAACAAGTCACACAATTTTAATTTAATTTCTCCCTCATAGAATTTTGTTCATATAAACACTATACAAATATCTGTAAATTTCAAGCATTATGTGAACATTTGAGAAGTATCAGGTGAGCTACATTTTAATAATTGTCATCAGTTTTTTAAAATTTAAATCTAAAAATAATTTACACTAGTGATAGGATTTGGAATGAAATCCTGTAATTATAATAAAAATGTTTCTTAAAACAAATTTTTTAATGAATGCATTAAAATTAAATTTATAAATCAAAACTTGGGAAAAATCATTAAGGAGCAAGGTTAAAAATAGTGGCAAGGAACACTAGAGGACTGCTTTACAATTGATTTCGTGTTGTCGAAGCTAGTCAGATAAGCGTAGTCTGCTAGTGTCCAAAGCAACATTCCTGCCAGTATTAGTCGCTTTCTATTTGTTCCGTACCATACCATGCAGTACAGTTCCCAACTGTAACCAAATAGAATACGATCGCATTTGTATTTTTGCCAATCTTATAAATGTTCATCTGAATCAATTTCAGACAACACGTACCAATGAATGATGTGGTAGAATAAGGGCAAGGAGGGAAACAAATAAAATGTCATGTACTTTTTAAACGTACGCATAATTCACATTTTTATACTGTACTGAATAGTTTTATACCATTCCTTGCGTCAAATTGAAAGTGACTATTATATATACAACTTAGTGTAAAGTTTCTGTTACAATATTGTGAGAATGTCATCTATTAATTTAAAATTAGAATTTTGATACAGGAAACTGTAAAACAAAGGAAACTGTTAAAAGACAGTAAATATCATAACTGATTTACATGCAACAGTGTAGATGGTATAAGCATACTTTTGATAATTGAATGGTAATAAAAATGGATGTTTCTCAAAAACAAAATTTAATAAATTTGTTAAAACGAAATTTATAAAACAAAACTGAGATTAAATTATCAAAGAGTAAGTTTAAAAATAAATAGCAAGGAACTGTGCTTTGAACATTATAGGGCAGCTTACGACAGAGTTTGCTTTGTTGAAGATCATCAGGTAAGTATAGCTCTCTAATGTCCTAAACAACGTTCATTCCAGTATTATATACACAACTTTGGGTAAAGTTTCTATTGAATTATTGTTGGAACGCCATCAATTTAAACACCCTAAATTATTTGAACTTTTAAATTTAAATGTATTATTAAAAGTGTAAGCTTTGAAGAAAATTGAACCAAATCAACAAAACTTGTACATCTAACTAGAGTAAAAATTTTTAAAAGCAAAGAAATAGTATGCTACATAACTATGATTAGGTACACAAATTTTTCAAGATTAAAAAATCCTTTTGGAAGTTCTCAATGTCAGGTAAGTTATCAATTTTTCTTTTTACTCCAAAGGACAAATCTACATACAGCGAGCAAAATAAGTATCCGGACAAAGTACAGCAAGACATATTTCAACCAACAACACTCATTTTATAAAGAAATGTTTTAATGCATTTTAATATATTGTTTTATACAATACAACCTTAATAATTAATAAAGAAATTGCATTCCAAAACTAAAATTGTTTTAACAAGAAATGTTTATAAAAACATGCAGAAAATTAAAACAGAAAAGTATCCAGATAAGCATGATTGCATATATACAATGTATTATTTATGCAATAAATAGTTTATAAGCAGTTTTTAGTTGCATATATGAAGATGTTGAAGTAATGCTCCTTATATTGCTAACACCCTGTATTTAAATAAATGTTCTGATCCATTATTTCATCAATAATGACATTCCCTAGGACCATTAATCGATATTCAATCCAATACTGTCTTCAAATCTCCTTAATATTTTCTTTCTTTACTTCTGTATTCGGTTTCCTCCATTCTTTAATATCAACCATTGGAACCCAAAGCATTAAATGTTGATTTGTCACAAAATACATCATTCCAATAATTTTTGCCTTTGAGTAAGATTTGTTTGGCAAATTGTAACCAATGTGTCTTATGTTTCTTACTTATGAAAGGGTTTTTCGTAACACCAGCCTTATAACCATGTTTAGTGTGGATATAATTTTATATGGTTTGTGTACTTACTACTTGGTACAGAGGGTTTAAACAAAGCTGAAGGAACATCTAGGGGGAAATGGGTTTTAATAAGTACTGGTTCACGTTTCAAAGAAGGTAAAAATGCCTATTAACGGTAAAAAACTCCAAGACAGATGTGCGATATATACAAACTATTGGCAAATGAAATACTAAGTAACATAATATAATATTGGACTTACCTATGTAAGCTTTGCGGTTGTTGCAGCTTAAATTTTGACGTGCTAGAATATAGGAGGTAGGAATTTTAGGAAACATTAGTATTTAACAACACGATTTAAATAATTAACGACATTTGCAGTTTCACGAAAAGAGGTATAATAAAGCGGTTGAAACAAAACGAGATGAACTTCACAATGCGTGCTATTCACTTGAAATTTGAAATGCGACTCTCCCACTTACTGCATGCGAAAAGAATATAACACAGTTGGGGAGTTTTATGTTACCAATGACGATGCCAACGTAAAATTTAAATTACAATAAAACTAGACATGCCGGCCCCCTTTGAAGCGTCTAAGGACGATTCAATAGACAAAAATAAATGAAATTAACTATATAAAGCGATGTAAGAAAAGAGTGCGATAAATAAATAACCAAGGTAACCAAAACAATTTCACAACTGGGCGGAGAAATTCACCCTTAGCTGTGCGAATGCGAGCGACTCGGAAGATTTTATCTTAGCCCGGGAACAATTTGGTAACGGCCTAAAAGCCAATGTAGCATAGCGGTGTTAGGTTCATTAACCAATACTAAATCGTCTATAGTGAGATTTGGTGAGGTTGAAGACCATTTTTGTCAAGGCTGTAAAGTGGGGAGATATTCAAGATGCCATCGTTTCCAAAACCGTTATGTTCCAGCCTATTGTCAGGCATAAAAACCATGTCAGTCTCGGGCAAGGCTAACAATGGACAACTGATTAAAAAATGAGCGGGAGTAAGAAAAGAAAGGTCACTAAAGTCCGCTGAAAATGGGGTAAACAGTCTTGAATTTAGAATTGCCTCGATGCGAGCGAGTAAGGTAAAAAATTGAAATAGGGTAAGAATCGTAATATCTAGAACACGAGGAAGGTGAAACTTCACACTCTTGACCACACTTTCCCAGAGTGCGCCTTGGTGTGGACTAGCTTGTGGTAGAAAATGAAAAACAATATTGTGTGGAGCAGCGTAGGTAAGGAAAGATTCTTGCACGTTGCTTCATTTCGGCGCTTGCCCCAACGAAATTTGTGCCGCAATCAGAGTAAAGATATGTGGGTAAGCCACGACGACTTACGAAGCGGTGTAGGGCATTAAAAATGCAGTAGTGGATAAATCTAGAACGGGTTTGAGATGGGTAGCCTTAGTGGCAAAACAAACAAAAACACATAAATAGGATTTGACGATCAGTGGTTTGCGATAAGATGACATTTTCACTTGGAATGGACCAGCGTAATCCATGCCAGTGTGATAACATGGAGGTGAGGGATTTACACGTGACGTGGGTAAATTGCCTATGAGAGGAGAAGTATTTGAGGTTTTAGCTCAGAAGCATCTAACACATTTGAATATATGAAAGCGTATCAATTGTTGAAGGTGAACTATCCAAAATTTCTGCTTTAGAATCGATTGTAAAAGAGTGGGATCGCAATGGGCTGCCACGGATTCTAGCTCAGTAGCAAAGCGGTAGAGTATGGTGTAACTGATGTAGGTAGACAGTTGTCAAAAAAATACTTCTTGATTGGTCTCCTCTTAATTTGGATTAAGTCGAAATCGGATTAGGATAAAAACAAAACAGAGTAAAGAACAAATAAGGCACCAGTCGTTTACTTTAAAAATCCCAAAGAACACCCGAACAACAAGATGTCCTCTTATAATAAGGTTACTTACAACCAGAACTCAGGCATCTGGAACAGCAGACCTAAGAAAAGCTAAAGAAAAGTAAATTGGGAAAAAAAAGGAGGTTCGGTGAAATTACAACAAGATAACTAACAAGTAATTAGGTATTTATTCAAGTACCGAGGATATTATTCATCAGTTGTAATAACATTAATTATCAACAAGTAAAAGAACAAAAATAAAGTAAATAATGACAGAGAATTTATGACAATCAAAAGGATA
>JAHWXV010087260.1:0-10464 GCA_024586415.1 Phrixothrix hirtus
ATAATGCAAAATAAGTGTACCATTATTTGTCATACCAACCATGTATAGCAAGTAAAGTGCTGAACTGGTTCATTGATACAATTTAAAAAAAAAAAAAAATTAAAAATAATACCTCTGCTAGAATGAAATAACTACAAGTGCGCTGTACATGCATTTATTTTCTTAATCCTATAAACTCCTATGTCGTAGGACATGTTCAAGAATCGTCTTAACTGGATACCAGGAGATAAAGGTGAATAAAGTAGTTAGTAGCTTCTATTGATGTTAACATGGTGAATACTAGAATTTTTTAATCCAGTAAAACGTTTTAACTGGGATTATTTGATTCATTAAAAGTGCAGTGTGCAAATATTTAAGATATGTGATTTCATGAACTTTATGTTGGCTAGTTTTATTTTTGAAAGAAGTTAGAAATTTCGCATCTTCTCTTTAACATATTTATTAATCGCTGATTTAAAACAAAAAGATAAAATTAAAACTAGCTACATTTCTAGTATATAAAATTCAAGAAATAAATCAAAAATTGAAGTGTCGGTTAAACAATTGATATGATTAATGAGGGTCTATCGCAGGTTTGCTACTTTCCTTTAAGATACTCGCAATTTTAAACTTTATACTTCGACAATTAAATTCTTGGCAACTTTTAGTATGTCGGTTATATTCTCTTAAAAGTATAGGTTTTTAAGCAATAAATTTAATTATTTCTGCTTTAAAAATTATCCTTTGTAATTTTGAAGTAGCTATGAGTACTTACCTCCATTGTATTAATTCTGATTTTCTATTAGGTCATATATCTATTTTTGAGTTAATATTTTCAATAGCAATCAATTCTGTGCCTAAATTTAAAGTTATGAAATATTATACGAATTATTTTAAATTTTAATACCGAATATTTCAATAGCTTTATTTACTGGAAATCTTCCGTGATATGCATATTAAGTATTTTAATCTAAATTCTTTATTACGTAATAAATAGTAATCACTTAAACTTCCATCCTCATTACTGAATTTACTTAAATCTGACCTTTTCATTTGTACGATTTCTGAATCACTTAATTTTGAAAATGTTTGAGTAGCGTTTATTGAAAGTTAACGTTTTTATTCATAGGTGTAACACTCTAAAATTCGACTTTTCATTTCATCGAAATGAATGTATCATTTCGTTTGCTCTTTCACTTCATAATTTAAACTTTTAATCTTTGTTTTTAAGTGCATCTTAAAAACAACTTTCTGTACCACGCGCTACCTTTAATTACTTTTTGTAATTGCTACTTGCTTCAAACATGGATGGTGCTTGTCGGGTACGGCTTATCGGCAAAACACGTGGTAAGTTTGAATTATTTTCTGTACTATTATAGACCAAAAGTTTCATTACGTTCTTTATCCACTGAGTGCTTATTAAATGCTCTCTATATTAAGGAACCACCAACTTTGTTCGGTAAGATAACACTTTAAATTGGATTGCAATTAGTGCTTAAAATTTTAATACCACTTTAATTTCCCCACAGTTCCTCTAAATTTTTATCCACAGTTTCCTATATTGCTAATTGGATGCTAAATAGTGTCTATATTAAGCATCCATAAACTTTGTTCGGTAAGATGCCACTTTAAATTTGATTTCAATCCATGCTTAAAATTTGAATACTACTTTAACTCCGTCTTAGTATTTGTAAGTTAGTTTCTAACGAATTCGATGTACCACATTTCACTTTTCGTGGTGTTTTGATTTATTGAGACTTAAAAATGGTGGCGAAGAAAACTTTTTAAAATTGGTTGGTACTTCAATTAAATTCCTATGTCACTCCTTTCGATTTCTGGTAGTTAATATCCCATTTCCTTTTCTCTAGTTACCATAATATTGTAATTTTATCAGCTCTTGTTGTTTTCTTTATGTCCACCGTGTATATATTTAAATACTAAAATAAAGTAGGTTGACTGGAATTCCTACTGAGAAAAGTACAAGTATGTAACATTTTATGGTTTCAACGGGGAATTTTGGCGCCGAAAAGAAAACCGTGATGCGATTGAGTAATCAGTTAGTTAGTAGGGATCCAGCCACATAGCAGGGGAAACTTAACGACCTTTTATCATTCATCTTTAGAATATATGAGGAAACCGAAATTAGTGTTTCGTACGAAGAAGCCAAATGATTAAAGGTATTTAAATAATACCTCGAGTGTTTTATTTTTAGCTTCCTTTTTAAATATTGCACCTCCTATAGAATTGTTGGCAATGGACAAATACAAATTTGTGGATGGAGATTAGAAGGTTTAAGGCAATTATATAATCATGGGTTCTGCTCCGTGAGAAATATAATTTGATTGTAATTGTCCCGCATTACGATTTTCACAATAAGTGCTACTTTTCTTTGCTACTTTCAGTCTTGCTAGTATAAGAAGTTGCCGTAAAGACACATTGACCGACCTTTTGTTTCAAATCATGCAATAGTCATTTTCACCTATTCATTCTAGTACTGTAAGATAGTTGATACCAGTCATAAAGTGCAGTGACGCGTTTCATAATTTCTGAAAGTTAGAGTAGAACTCTAAATTTAATACAGGATTCGTCTTGATCCAATAAATGAAACAAATTGAATCATATGTTTAAATAACTGGTAACGTAATCTTTTGGTTTAGTGTCAAATATTTAATCAGATGTATTGACGACTATACCTAGTATTAACTAGAATAACTCACGCAATTACTTTTACATAGCGTTATACGAATTCTGTATATAGTTGTACAGTTAAGTCATTAACGCACAAGTTTCGTTGCCTAAGCAGCATGTGTTCGTGTTTCATAATATCTTCTAGTGGAGGAACCCTTTGTTAGCAATTTTAATGTTAATAGTTACACTTATGTCATCCCTCGAGTGACGTTTGATCTTACGGTAGCTTTAGGATCTGTTTATTTGTTTATTTGTACTTAATGTATGTTATGTGGTATTCAAATTTATTTTATAAATATGTTTAATGCCTATTTTGTTTTATTCCAAGAGTATACTTCATAATCCTAAAAATTATTAGCAATAGTGATATATAGACATAATTACCTAGAAAACTAACATTAAAAGTGATAATATTTAGGTAATAAATGTTATTCATTTTGTTCTGTAAGATTTGACACGCCCAAATAAGTACAACCAATTTCCAAATATACAATCACATACATGGTGGATTACTTTAAGCGCTCTTTTGATTTAATTGATTTTGCGCGGATTACTTCTCAAATATAGTATTCCACCAGTCTAACTTGTAAGTCAAGTAATCTATCATTTTACAGTGATCATATAACTGAGTATATAAAGAGTTAACCTTCCATCTATCATTCCACAGTAACCATATAACTAAGTATATATAGATTGAATCTCCTTTTGGTTCCTTTCAGGAATAATCCTTTACCATAATAGTTCTATCAGCTTACAATCTGGCTGATACTCGTAATAGCTGCTAATTGATTAGAGACTTCATTAGATACAGAAGGACTCATAAAATACAACCTAACAACCTAACGCATAGTTTCACGTATTTCATTCCAGACCACTAACATAACTGCATTACCGTAGGAGAGTCTGTCTTCACTCTAAAGCTAGATTCCGAATATCTATATGTATACTGACCCCGCCCTGCAGTAAGAGACGGGAGAACAAAAGCCCCCACAATTCCCGATGTTGAGTACAGACAGATACGACATTAAATGGGGTAAGATGTTGTTGAAATACGCCTCGTTCGGCTGTAACGCTTCCGGCGATGGTTGAATGCTCGGCAAGCTTGTCCGTGCTTTGAATGACAATTTTTAATTCAAATTTAGAAATTCTTCACCAAATTATTTGTGCTGCTATTTTATTATTATTTAACTAATTAAATTATTGTGTAACTTTAACCCTTTATCGGGCATACCTAGCAAAATTTGAAGGAAAATGGTATTACTTGATAAATATGTCTTACTGAATCATGTAGTTCTAAAAATAATTACAAAATAGTTTAATTATACACAATTCATGAGTTTGACAATGTAACCATATGGTCGCATTGCCCCAAAAAATTACAAAATTTCAATAAATTTTATTTTCTTCTAACTTAAGCAATAATTATAATGATTACAAAACAAGATCTAATTTGTTTGGATAATACAAAAGCAAATAGAAGATATTATAAAATTAGTATATTATACATGAAAGTTTTTGAATCATCCTTTTGATTCAGCTAAGCATAACCTTGCATCACATTTCACGCATTTTACACGACTTATATCCATTTTACAATTCCTACACCTTCCTTTTGATGTGTGTACTGGCCAATGTGCATAAAAATCTGTTATGGAAAGGTAATGTGGTCTTGTAACTACGGGATACTTTATTTTGGATACGCAATCTATTACCTCTGAACTTGGTCTTCCTCTTCTGACTGTTTTACCAACATTAGGAAGATATTGAACAAGTTTCGATCTAAACTGCTTCAAAGATTTATATTTCTTTTTTAGAACAGCACAATTTTGCCTATAAACTAACCAGTAGATAAGAAAATATGGCAAAATACCACCGTTTTGCTTTGTTTGATGTTTTATAAAGTGCCATTAATGCATTGGTTTTGTCATCTCCGCCCATGTGCTTGTTGTACTGGATCACAATATTTGAGCAACCGACTCCTACTTTTTTACCAGCAGTTTTATTATAATGTTTTAGAGTAGTTAATGGATTTGCTCCATATAGAATATTTCCAAGCAGTACGCATTTGTTATCTACCCATTTTATGACAACAATGCCCTTCTCAGTGTCCGATTTGAAATCAAAGCTACCTCTTCCTTGTTTCATAAGAATTTTGTCCGTTTCAATAGGGCATCCTGCTATTATATTCTAACGTAAAGTTCCCAAGCTCTGTATTTTCATATGATTTCTTAGGTATGCAAATAATGGTAAACCCAAAAAATAATTATCAAAGTAAATTTAAGAATTTTTGGGATCTGGAAGAGACTCACAGAGGGAAATTACAACTGATGCGCCCATACCTAGTGCGCGTTCATCTTCTGTAAGTTCATTTCTTGTCCCTTTTAGTTCTGTGAAAGTATCTGCCCCTTCGTATGGAATAAAATCTAGAATAATTCCGGAAATTTATGCAATCACAAAAAACTTGTAACCTCATTTATGAGGCTGACTTTTGATGTACTGGCGCAAGTTACCAGCACGAGTACCTTTGTACGCTACCATCGTTTCATCAATAGAAAAATCATTCTCCATGTGAAGTTTTTGACAGTTCTCACGAATTTTATCAATGAGGGGTCGCACCTTGAAAAATCTATCTTTTGTATCGTCTATTATTCGCTCATTATTGTTGAAATGTATAAAATGTCGCATAGCTTTGAAACATTTTACTGACATAAGATCTGCAATCACATGTTCGCGTACCTGCAGACTAATAGTCTTCATATGACGGAAGATGTGTAATACCCATCATCAGCATAATTGCAAGAAAAATGAGTAAGTTCCCTATTATTGGTAGCAATGCTCTGGCCTCTCTTTTGAGTACTATATAAATTTGTTTGGTCAACAATATTTTGAATGATTCCCAAAGAAAAAAATTTACTAAAATACTCAAGTGAGGAAAGTAACCCTTTATTTGTTATAGGGGAAAAACTAGCCCGTGTTTCTGAAACAGGATTCATCGGTAGGTCATCTTTGCTCCAACTGTATGTAGCCATAAGTTTTCTTCTCTTACAATGTGATGTTGAAGACTTAGAAGTACTTGGAGGCCGTGAATTTTCATCATCTGAATGTTCACTGTTACATGCCACTGCTTCTAAGGTTTTAAAATATACGTAAAAGTAATCAAGAAATTCAGAAACCTAATAACACCGGACGGTTCTTTGAAGTGCTTCTAACCGTTTCTATTTCTTCATCTGAACTATCAGAGCCATCAGACATATTAGGATTAGGCGGTATAGTAAATTTTTTCTTTCCATAAAAGGATGTAGTGGAAATTTCTGCAAATGAATCCTCCATTCCTATAAATAAAATATAAATTTAGAATATTGGAAAATGTACCCTTATGGTAACTACACCTTTCAAAGTCAAGGTTCTTCTAGAAAATAAAAGTATACCAACATCTATTTTGTAAGAAGTACTTAACGTATACTGTATACAAAGTAGATAAAGTACATAAAGAGAAAAATATGTGTATTTACTTACTGCAACTATAATATTTCATATATCACTCACTGCTAACTAATGCAGCATATAAAACAACTGAAAAGGAAGCGAGACACGAAACATAGTAAGATAAGGAACGGAGTTAAAAGCCTATTTGAGTTAATGAACCATATGGTTACAGTACCCGATAAAAGGTTAAACGAAATAGTCTGCTAAACCTTCATATTTGTAAAAATATTAATTTGTTGTTACAACCAAAATTTTATTCGCTATTTTAGTTTATCATATAAATTACTAGAGTATATAAATGTTACCGGATATATTTACTGGAACGCAATGTTGTAACTTTATTGTTGCCGTTGATTTACCTGGATCCAAAATAGATGCGCCTTTCTGCCGTACTCTTTTGTTTGGTTTCGGTCGTAAAAATCTACTTATTTTAACTACTATTATTAAATTTTACTGTTTACATTTTTTATAAAACCATGATCGCTTTTAATTGCACTGATAATTTATAATAACTACTGGTTACATCTGATAATCATCAAATTAATAGTAATTTAGAATTTATTAGATTCTTCCAATCAAATAGTTGTACATGAATTTAGGTATACTATTATATTTTTGTATTATGTAGGATTGTTAACCTTAACTGGTGTTTACTATTTTGTGTACTAGGCAGAAATTCTCTTACATTCCGTCTCAAAAATACCGATCTTACACGTTTCCTCTTTTTATGTTTGGAGATCCGGTTAATTAATTTAATTAAACTGGCACTCTTGGTGTTAATATTTACCAAGGATGACAGAGAGAGCCATGTAGTGATATCTAATTTAACCGAGTGTAACCATTATCTGGTATACATTTGAGTCACATATTCGTTCTTTTAATATGTTGTAGCAATCGTTAAAAGAATTCGAAATAAATTTTTCGGAAAATGTATCTGACAAACAAGTAATCCAACTTCAAACTAAGGCTACATTTACGAACGTTATAAATACACGTAGTACAATAATTTAATGAATTCCCTGTTGATAAAACGTTAAGTGTCCTTTTTTAATTCAAATCTGAATATCGTACTTTATTAATAACTAAATAATTTAATTAAATTGTTTAAATCACAAAAACGTTAAAAGGTTTTACGTCAGTGATAACAATCTAGAGGTATCTCAACGTGAGAAATTCCTGTCGCGTAATTTGTGTAAAAATCGAAATTGGATAAAGTTAGTTCCATTGTACAAAGTTAAAACTGCCGTTACAGGCCGACCAAGATAGCTTTGGCTCTAGCTAACGTATGCACAATGGCAAATGAATCATCTTTAAGGGAGAGCTCACTTTCATTATGTTTTCATAGCGTGAACATGTGTAAATTCCGGTGAAAACGATCGCTTAATTTAAGGCATATTAAATTATTTTTAACTAGTTTATGTGTACTAAGTTTAAGCCCTTGTGTCAATTGTTTCTTTTTATTATTATTATTATTTCAAATTGAAGCAGACTATGTATTAATACGTGGGATGAATAAATGCAAAGTAAAGAACATTTTTGCTCTAAAACGAAACGAGATACGTCAAAAATTCAAGGGACAAGGGAGTTGTATTTTTAATTGCATTGTCGGCGAAATATTCAGGGAACGGTTATCGTCCGTAACTTGTCGTCTTGTAAAGAATTAATTCACATTTGAAAAGAGTAGCCAGCCTTAAGCATTCTGAAGACCAAAAAGGTTTGAAACTTTCAAGGGGTGTTTATTAGTTTTTCTAGACGCTTTGAAGATTCTTTCAAGGGGATACCCAGCCGCAACAACCTTAGGCTTTGGACCTTGAAAGGGGGTCGCAATGATCAAATCAACAACTCAGATTTACAAAATTACATCTATATACATTTGTTAATTCTGACATTCTATGATGCAGTGGTTTAAAGCACAGCTTTTTGCTAAATACAATTTTTGCAATACTTGTAAATTGTGAATTACATGAAATTGTTATATTCCAATTTCTATTCAATCTAATTTGAATTTAAAGGCTTATCACATTCGATTTTTTCAAATTAATTTATAATTTTAGCCGGGTTGTTATCTGTATCTTTTATCTTAGTTTTGGGCCTTGTCGTTAATAATAAACATTTATTATTAAGCAAATAATGACACAGATAGTTTTGCTGATGTCAGCCAGCTTTTAAATATCGCACCTAAATGCTGGCGTTCTTTTTAGCTTGTTTGCATAATTTGCAATCAATTACCCAACTACTTGAACTGTGATATGACCTTTCAATTCTTATTATACATTTTGGTTTCAAATATTTTCCTTTTTAGGGATTACCTCTACGTATTTAAAATACATTGTTTAGGCCTACTTCTAACTTAATTCCTTGCTACATTTTAATCTATATTCTAGGCAAATATAGTGACACAACAACATAGTTCCTGTTACTAGAAAAGTACGTACATAATCCACGTTTACTAAAAATGCAAAAACGTAAATAACAAATCCTAATTTGTAGTTTTTCCTATTATTGTAATGGCATAATAGATACTCGTACTAAAATAGTTTTGTACAACTAAAATTGCTTTAGTAGTCATAATTAATGCATCTTGTTTGCGATTTTATTTACCACAGTTGTAACTTAATTGTGAATACTTAATAATGATCTACATATGTAAGAATTTTCCGCTTTAAAATAAATTTTTAATCTTTATTTGATTCTACCAAAAATGAACCTTCGATTCAATCTGAAAACGTATGTGCAAGGTTTACATGAAAAGCGTAACAAGAAATTTTTTATTTTAATTGCATATTAATTTATAAGTATCTCTTACGTATATTGTGAATTCAGACTTAAATTACCATCACGTTAGAATCAAGAAAACTTGTGTCAGGGATTGTACTACTGATATTCCGTTTCTATCGCACTGTCTTATTTCTCTGCATCGCTTCACGAAGCTCAGAGCCCAAACTATTTTGGTCAGCCAAAAGCGCGGGATTATTAAGTAATACAGGTATATTCAATATGTATTGGGATTGATATTATTAAAAGAAATTCGTCGAAAATGTATGTACAGTGAGTTAATATTCAACAAAGTATGACTCTTTGCATAAATGTACCGCTGCCAGAGCCTTTTCCAGTCTTCATAGGCACTCTGAAAGTCAACAACTGTTGAAACCGCTTCGACCGCTTCAATCATCCCGACACGATTTTTCTTCAGGCTGCCTTTGATGTGAGGGGAAAAAGCTGGGGGAGCCGGATATGGACTGTAAGGTGGTTGGGACAGTGTTGTCAAGTTGTGTTTGGCTAGTAGCACCTTCACAATAGCTACGTGTGGTTGGGCATATTGACGCGATGGAGCACCAAGTATCGGTGATCTGCCTTCGGGTGCGGAAGACTCTAATTCTCGAATTTTCCAGCACTTCTGGGTAAAATTTTCCATTCACTATTTGTCCATTAGGTACAAACTCTTTGTGGACCACACTTATTATGTCAAATAGGACAATGAGCATAGATTTCACTCTTAGTTTGCTGATGCGTGAAAGTTTTGGTTGAGGGGAGGCGCTTGTGCACTATTACCGATCACCACTTAAACTTTTCAACTCAAAAGAACATGCTTTAGATTGTGCCCTTCAAATTTGAGACCAATCCGTAAAGTAGTTTTTGAGCCATCATTTTTAATATTCGCCATATTGGCGAATAAGGACACAAAAAAATAAGGCCCCTATATACATTTAAACACATCCTTCCACAAAGTATAGTTAAAACTCTGGTGTGAGACAGCATACGACTTTCTCTTACACATTTTAAATTTAATTAGAATTTATTGACGTTAGTTACATTCCTGTACATCTAAATTGTTAACTAAAATTAATTTAAAAGCATAAATAATTCATCCATTTATAATTTCCTTTCTACATGTACTAATAGTCTTATAATTAAATTTGAGCTCATTTAAAGCAAAATAATTTACAAATATAAATAAAAAGTAATTAAGTATGTAAATAATGCGCATTAAAATATTAATTTATTTTTATTTTGAGGGCGATAATTGGAACGGTCGCCCATCCAAGTGTCTCGCCAGACAAAACGTTGCTTAACGCTAGAGATTTTTCTCAAAAACTCACTTCAACGAATTTTCTTAGAGAAATCAATTAGTTCATTTAATATAGTATTATAGGCGCAAGTGGCGAGTTTAAATAAAATTGTTAAAGCCGTTTTCAAAAAAATTACAAAAAACCTAAAAATCACAAGAATAAAGTGCCACATACGTGCACACATACACACACACACACACACACACACACACACACACACACACACACACACACACACACA
>JAHWXV010087265.1:0-21368 GCA_024586415.1 Phrixothrix hirtus
AAGAGTGGCAAGTAGAACACATATAAAAAATTTCATTACATTCTGGGAACGTGGGTTGCATTTCAATATTTAGCTGGATGATTTGACATGGACTGACCCTATTGCACATCGACCCATCAGTCATTTGCCTATTTAATTTACTACCATTGTGTCATATCATTCATTAAAAACACGCCATGAGTAAATGCGGTGAGATTAGAGAAATTTAAAAAGTAAAGTAACAATAACCATTTAGAAAGAGATAATTTAAAATAAAAATAATAGACTTGACAAGATATTAACTAAGGCGTTAGAAATGTCCTGCTACCACATCTTAGCTAAATTGTAACCGACCTTTAAAAGATCGACATATATTCTATTAATGTTGTGAAGAAGATTCCGAATTCGATTTTTTATGTCTTATTTTGTTTATCATGTACTTGATACTTTACATAACCCTACAGAAAGAAATCCCTTTTGTCAAAGCTGGTGAGCCCAGTAGAGATCTCCATTATTGAAGTGATGAACAATTGGAACTGTATAATGTACTCGTGCGCTGTCGTATAAAAGCTGTGTTCTTCACATAATATTTAATGGAGTGTTTTCCAAGAGCGCATTTAAATTATTTTATAAAAATTTTAGGCAAACTTGATGATTTACTCTGTCGAAGATATAGTTCCTAATAATACCATTCCATATATTTAAGCACTACCTATCCCGACTGTGAGTTTTTATGAAAAATGAGAACTTACCACAAAATAATATTTCTTGTTGAATTTTCTGTTACCCTTACTGACTAAAAGTAATCCTTTTATTCATAATATCTGCCAAAAAGTGGTTGATGGAGTTGGATATTGCATGAATAGAATTTATTCTTCTTCAGAATCATCTGAATTGAAGAATGGCTAATATCTAAATATTTACTTAAGCAAAACTACCATAAGGACATTTTTAGTCCTCTCAGATTTTTTATAGTAAACATTACTCGTTCGATCAAATTGATTCATCAAAATATGAAATGGTTTTCTAAAAATTTAGTCTCTTTTGGTTGCCAACAACGTAACTCAATCATTTCTTATGTTAGAAATTCATATCCAAATAGGCAAATTTTACTATTTATAAAATGTTTAATTCAGATTTAATAATAAATAGCAAAAGTTAAAATATTTATTTGGTTTATGTCAAAGTCATAGCAAAATGCGAACGATGGTATTTTATATTTATTCGATTAGATGTATTAGTTAACTTTAACCATCTGATTCTGTGTCAACTTTTAAATTTAGAAGTTCCCCTGTATTTCTAGAGCATAATATTCTTGTGCGATTTAGATGTTAAATTTGAAGAAAAAATTTTTTAAATAAAATTATAAGTAATAAAATGTTAAATAATGTACTAAAATCGAATATGATAATTAAAATAACAAACAACCATCATTCTAAATATTAATTATTATTGATTTCATTTAATACGATTTAAACAATAATGTTTGCATGAATTTTAATTCATTAATTTTGCTATTACGACTTAATTATTTTAATAAACATTTTATTTATATTTGTTTATTTAAAAAAGCGTTCTTGAAGTAATTTTAACGTTATAGTCAGTTTTAAGCTTTATAAGATCTGAAAGGCGGAAGAAGTTAATGGTTAAACATTGTTTTATGTACTTAAAAATGTTTTATAAAAATTCTAAATAAAACAGAACACCGTACGTTTGGATTACTTTCCCATTACTATATCATTATTTCAAGCTCATTACTTTTTAAAAACCGGATATAAGTTAATATCAGAAAAATTCGCTCATCCTGGAATCTCAACTCTGGTATCAAATGCGCTTTCCATTACATTATCGGGCTCGCCTTACCAAAGGCGCATTTTTCCTTTAATTATATAAAATTACTTATGTATTATGGTGTTACATTTTTAATAGACCAGTTTACTACTAATTGTATTGAGGAGCCTTAGCGTCGTCACATCGGATTCACTCTGTGAATTATATGAAACTCTAAAGCTTTAAATTCACATTTAGGGTTAATATCTGCTGATGAAACACGTAGAATGTGTTTGTACAAGATGTTAGGGAATGTCTTCGACAAAACTTGTGAGCAACTTCCTGGCGTTAAGCACAACAAAACATTTTAGTAAAATTTTTGGTTAAAGTGAATAGTATTCTCCGAAAATGGTATCAAAAAATTGATCCTCACATTTTGGGGACTGCTGCTATATTGTATATTGCAGAAATGTAAGAATAATTTTTAAAACTTTCGAGGTGCAATGTTAATTTCTACATTATATTCCAATTTCCCTTATACTGCCATTGTTTAGTATACTATTAAATCAAGTCTGGCATCTCAAAATACATAAGGTTAAATTACAACAAATTAAAAAACTAAATCAGGGAACAGAAGTCAAAATAAGGAGCATAATGAAGGAAAGGACACCTTTGCTTTAATGCATGCCCCCTGATTTTTTGGCAGAACTGATTTCGTTTCTCGTAACCTTTGTGCTACACTAGTAATGGTTTGATAATGTGACTTCTGGCGTTCGGGAAAACGTTCAACTGCCATTCTGACGTTTCCACCACATTCACTTTTTACAATGCGCAGGTCTACATAATCGCGAATAGTGTTTTCTGGAATTATTACAATGTTGAAAAAAAAATTAGAAAACCAAATATGTATTAGTGTAATCAATAATATTTGACTTTTATTATGGTAACTAGGTAACAGCACATCGAGCCCATCCTATTTATTTCAAGTACGATAAATGCTCCATTTTTTTGGTGTTGGTTAATTCGGTGTGACAGTACCAATGCCAGGGTAATACAATACATATAAGTCACGTTCAGAAATTCAGTTCTAAACACTCCTGGGGCTCCGTTGCTATAGTTTTCATTGTTCCAAATAGTTGAAACTATACTAACGAAGCACTAGGAGTGTTTAGAACTGAATATCCGATGTACCTAAACACGTTCTCTACTAGCAGTGACAAAACAGTGCAATGGGTATTTAAAAACATGATTTTTTGAAAGAACTATATATTGTAGAGAAAAATGTTTTCCACGGCATTTTTTACGGCCAATATGCTTTGAAAATGTATCAATGACTTTCCTTCGCATCTCGTATAGTTGGAATTATATGTTTAAATTACCTTATAATTGGTAGAAGCTGAATTTAGTTTTGACTAACTTTTATAAATTAATGAACTCTAAAATATAGTTTCTACCAACTATAAGACAATTTAAGCATATAAAAACATTCTTCACAAATAAATTTAATTAATATAGGTAATATAGGTAAGTTATGTTGCATTTTCAGTTGCATACTTCTTGTAATACTTATTATTTTCCAGGATTCGTCACGATAAAACGTGTTAGTAAATACTACACAGATAACAATGGCCGTTATCCTTGTCCTAAATGTAAATCGTCATACAAACAAAAAACGCACTTAATCAGACATCTTTCATTTGAATGTGGAGTGGAACCTAAATTTATGTGCCAATTTTGTGGGAAAAAGTTCAAACAAAAGAGCAATTTCAATACTCATCTTAAATTTTTGCATACATTTTAGTTGAATTTGGGGATTTTCAAATATTTGCGTTATTGTTTCAATTGTAGTGTATTTAAAGTAACATATAGATCTCATTTTTCTCTTTCTCACTTTCCTAGATATCGACAATAGTTTATAAATAATAATCACATTGGACAAAGTATTTTGAAAATTCCTAACCTTCAAAATGATGTGATATTAAGTCACAAAGCTTACACTGCTATAGAAATTTAATACATTGTTAACAGTGAAGTTATGGCTTATGTTTAAAATATAGTCATGTTAAATTTAATTTAATACTAGAAACGGTGCTCATAAACATTTACTAAAGATTGTGTTAGTAGTTGGTACTTAACTATAAAGATTCCTTAACAACTTTTGAAACGTTGTGTTTGTTTGAGTATCATGTTCAGTTATTGAGTTAATTTAAAGTCGTTGACAAAGTTTTATGTTTTTGGTTTTTTGTAAAGATCTTTTCTTTACTAATGTTTAATTATTTTTCATTTTAGCAGTAATTATCTCCATCTTTATACTTTGGTGTTTAGATATATAGTTTAGTAATTAGCTGCAATTACTTACTTCAGATTTCATTATAACATTGCCCTCACTATCGCAATCCAATGGGCTCCCCTTGTGAATTAAATTTGTGGCATTGCAATTGAAAGAAATTGCTATGCTTATTATTGTTTTTAGATGATTAACTTCAACACTAAATTAGTAGTTTACTTAAAGATTTTGTAAGTTTCACAAAATCCTTTATAAAATTTCTATAATATTACAACAATCCAAGAAAGCCTTTTATCTGGTTGGAATTGTGGGAAATTGGGTAATTTTCAATTAGTATAATTTTATCAGAGTTTAGTTTAACTTCTCGTGGCTGAACTACGTGTCCTAGATATGGCACTTCCTTTTTTAGGAACTCCGATTTATCCATCTGGTTTTTTAAATTAGCTTTTCGCAAACGATCAAACACTAACCACAAGTTCTGTATGTATAAGCTTGTACTAAAAATGGTTATGTTGCCAAGGTAGACTAGACACTTGTCATTGATAAATCTTCGTAGGACGTTATTTATTGTTGTTTCAAATGTACTTAGAGAATTAAGTTTCAGGAACATCTCATCTCGGTCTGATCCAAACTTGAAGCTAGGTCCAAGGTCGAGAAGTACTGACATCTTCTCAATTTATCAAGTAAATCATTAATGTTTGACAAGGAATATTTATGATCTATACTTTTCTCATTTAACTTTCTATAGTCGATTACTATACGACATTTTTGCTTTCCAGAAGCATCTAGCTTCTTAAGTACTACTCAAATAGAGGACTACCAACGGGAATTTGAATTACTAATTATTCTTCATTTCAACATTTTCCCTATTTGAAAATGTACATCTTGTCTGAGGAATTCTGGGTATCTTATATGGTGTAGTATAATTAGGTGTTTCATTGTTAGTCCGGATGAACTGCTTCGACTCATTAGTAAACGTAAGTAAACGTCTACGTGAGATATATCAGAATACGAGTTTACAAGGCTTTCGATTGATGCTCTTACCTCTCTATCCATATAATTAGTTTTAATCTTTGAAATATTGAACTTTAACTTTTTAGTTTTAAAGAAATTAATTAGTACTATTTTTATACTATTTTCGTCCATTTTGTTGACGCTTAAAGGCTTCGATATTTTATTCGATTTTAATTCAGTAGTGGATTTATAACTGAGCAAAGTACGCAGTTGTTTCTCGCGGTTGTGATACATTCCTGTAATGTTACATCTTCAGACTTGCAAAGAGGTGTCCTGATGTCTTCATTTGGAACATTTATAGGAACTTTAATTAATTTTTCTGTTTTAGACTCTGTAAAAATATAACAGATGATAGCTTTAGTTTATTTCGTAATTTTATTATTTTTTAGCCTATATTTCGATAGCGATAGTGAATGCTCCACTAAACAATTGAAGTGTTTACTGTCAAAACTTTGAACGTGTGTTTTGTGTCTTACATTTGAAACACGTGTTATCTGTAGATAACAATTAAGTTGTTAAATAATCAGTTTAATTTCTTCGGGTTTATTGGAATTTGTTTTTCTGCTGATTTGTCGTGTCAGTTTTGTTTATATTACATAGATCAGGTAAAAATGAGTGACTTAGTACCGACAAATATTGCTAGGGCCGTAGCAATGAGCAAACATGGTTGAACATACAGGGAAGTTTCCTGAATGTTTAGTAAATCACAATCAACCATCCATTGTAGTGTAAGTCGATGGCAGTAAACCGGGAAGTATGGCAGAAGAAGAGTGCAAGGCAGAAAACGCTCAACCACGGCTGCAGATGATTGTTTTATAAAGTTTCAAACACTACGAAACAGACGTCAAACGGCAGGCCAAACAAAAAACTTACTGCAAGATGTTCGTGAAACCACCATAAGTGAGCGTACAGTAAGAAGAATACTTTAAGAAGGCGGTCTCAAGTCATATGTTCCAATAGAAGCCCTAAGACTCTTGAGACACAATCGTGTAGCATTTGGCCGAGAACATCAAAATTGGAATAATAACCAGTTGGGCCAAATTTTCGATACGGAAGGGAGTTGTTTCTGTATAAATTCAATTGACGGTAGGGAAAGATTGTATCGACGCCAAGGAGAACATAATGCGCCATTTAATTTTACTACTATTGTATCTTTTGGCGGAGGTTCAATTATGGTGTGGAGCGGCATATGTTTGGGGGCACGCACAGAGTTAGTGGTGATTGATGGCGGCGCGTTAACTGCAGATAGGAACACTAGAGATATTCACCAGGACGATTTGGTACCTTTTTCCCCATATATCGGAGGAAATTTCGTCTTAATGCAGGATAATGCGCTCCCACACGTCGCCCACTGTGTAACTGACTTTAACAAACCAAGTGGGTATAATAACAATGAATTGCCCAGCGTGTTTCCCAGAGCCTGAACCCGATCCAACTTGTGCGGGGCATGCTCGGCAAAACACTTACGTCAAGAATGCCTGCTGTTTAAAACAGAAAATTAAGAGTCGCATTGATTGAGGAGTGGGACAGATTGTCACAAGAACGGATCGATGGCCTCGTTAGATGTATGGGAAGACGAATGACTGCAGTTGTAAGATCTCGTGGGGGGAACACACGCTATTCAACCTAAATAAAAGCGCACTAAATGATTAAACAAGTCCAAAATGTACAATAAAGCTATTCTGTTTAAAACCAGCATTTTGTTTGAGTTTGAAATTTTCGAGTTTTTTCTTCTTAAACAGGTTTCACATGGTGCAATCTTTGTAAAACACATTTCAATTACTTCACCTAACATGGTATTAGGAGATTATCTGAGCAATATTAACAATATGTATAGTTTAAGAAAATAATTAGAGTTTATGTCTGTTCGTCTAAATTTGCCGATGTGTGTAGAACCAATAATTAACAATCTATTCATACAGCAAAAACAGTGAAGTACAATGGTCTGGACTTCCATCCGCTCCTTTTGCATGTTGGATTATTAATTTTTTGGTTAATTGGTCCTCTATTGCTTGTAGAAATGGCGAAGTCCATGAATCTGGATTTCCAACGATTTCTTACTTCTTCTTAAACTCTTGTACTCTAAAAATATAATTAATTTACTCGCATTTATTTATTTTTGCCGTAGCCTCTTTCAATTTAGATTCTTTGTGGATCCTATCGACTGCGACAGTTAGGTTTTAAGTTTATAGATTTTTTAAAAAATATAATTTTCTTGTCAGCTTATTACAATACTTTCTATACAACTTAATACAAGCCTAACTTAGTTAAGAGTGATTACAAACTGAACTTATTCTGATCTAACCAAACACTTAATACATTTCCTAATTATAAGATTCCGTGTCCTGAGCGTTGCACGGATAACAAAGTGTTTATGTTGCACTATAGCTGTCATAACATATACAAATTTTACATCAGCCGGGTTTGAACTCGAATCCTTGCGCTATCACGATGGAAGTTCTATTTGACATTCCATACATATTTTAGGAATTCTTCTTTTATGCATGTGTCAGTAGCCCAGAAGTTAGAGCGTGTGCCATGTTAGGGTTCAACCCTCCGTCCATGCACAGTTTTTATATATGAATATAACTTGTTTTAATAATTAAACATTTAATAATTATCTGGAATAGTTAAAGATTTAAAAATTAACACTCAAATACATATAAAAATTAGCAATAGCTACAAAATACTGAAAATAAACACATAGATGCTTGTTTGGGGAACCCGCTTGTTTGTGATGTAAAACTTGCAAAACTCGCATGCTCATTTACCTTACAATGAATAGTATAGTATTGGATTCAGCTATTTGATAAATGATGCTTAGTTCTTTCTCAAAATTATGTTTATATAAAGGTATATTAAATAAACGATAAAATAAGCTGTGATAAACTTTTTCTTATGGAATTTTTTAAATAGCTAGCGACAGCTTCTTTTATCGTTTATTTGATATACCTTTATATAAATAAAGTTTTGACAAATAACTAAACATGACTTCTCAAATAGCTCAATCCAATTATGTACCATTCACTGTAATACAAAAATTATAAATAAATGGGAAGAGAAACAACTAATAAAATTAAATAACTCTTTACTTCCTATATATAAAAATACGAGGGGAGCCCGATATTAAAGGTACAAGAGAAAATTTCACGAGTATTTTTATTTACAGAAAATATTTAGTAGTGTCACAAAAAACTACATATTTTTAACTATTTTTCAACATAATCACCGCAAACATTAAAACATTTATCCTAGCGCGATACCAATTTAAACATCCCTTTGCGGTAGTACTATTTGTCCATTTGATTGAAATACTCTACAACGAGAGAGTCAAATCCAGACTATACGGAGGATGTTGCAAGACTTCCTTTGTGACAGCCACAGTTGTGTTTGATTCGACGTGAGGGGCGATGCACCATCGTGCAAAAGTTTCACCCATTCACTTAATCGTCCCGGCCGTTTTCTTTTAACGGCGTTCACAATTTCTGAAGAGTTTCGCAATATCTGTCACTGTTAATGGTAGTGCGCGGTTCAAGGAATTCACACAGAAGTAGAACTGCACTACCCCAGAATGCTGTGGCCATGGTTTTTTCTATGGTAAAGTTTTGAATTTTTTGTGAACTGGGGAAGTTGAATGTTTCCACATCATGGATTATTTATTTGTCTCTGTAGTGAATTCATAAATCCAGGTTTCATCTCCTATATTGATGCTTTCGATGAAATAATCCCCTTCCTGCTAATACCGGGCGAGATGTTGAATTCATTCATTGGTTTTGTTGGTCGTTGGAGAGCATTTTCGGTACCCAACGGGCCGAAACTTTACGGAAATTTAAGTAACCTATGCTTTCATGGACACAACTTTTAGGTATACCAGTCATGTCGGAAATTTCACGAGTTTAGCGCGACGATCTTCTATTATCAAACCTTCGACAACTGTGCAGTTTCCATCCGTGTGAAATCCTAGGTCTGCCCCTTTTGTTTTCCGGATCATCGTTTAGTTCTGTTCGCCCATTTTGAATTTTTTTACACCAAACGGAGACTTACTTTCAGCTTAAAACGTTTGGGCCATAAACACCCTCTATTCTGCGATGAATTTCGCGGAGTTTGTAAAAATTTGATAACTTCGCGCACTTCAAACTTGCAATATTCCACGATGGCACTCGCCATGTTATATCTATTACGAGGGGTACTATTTATATTGCGATTCTTGGCAACCCTGCGTGTTTAAGACGCCATCTAACATTTGTAATGGAACGTTTGACATTTTTGAACATAACCTTATTCAAGACATTTTGACATTTAAGCGTGATAAGTGGTGTTTATAATGACTTCAAAATTGTGCCTCAGTGTAAAAATGTAATTAACTCGTAAAAATTTTCGTGCGATGATTTATTACGACTTTCAACGTGAATTATTCAGACAAAAGTGTATAGATCAACTTACTTTCAGTTTTGGCGATGAAGCCCCATCCTTTGACATTGTGAAACGCTGGTATAACCAGTTTAAATGTGGCCGCTGTTCGCTTATGGACGGAAGTTGTAAAAGTTGTCCAAAATCAGTTGTACCAGAAAACATTGATGCTGTGCAAAAACTGATAATGCAAGATCGTTATGTGACATACTGTGCGATTTGGACAACCTTACACGTTAGTTCGACTAGAATATATGAAATATTGCATGAACATTTAGCCGTTTCGTTGGATTCCACAGAATTTGAAAACATCTGAAAAAGATGCTTATGTCAATCGGTGCAAGTAAATGTTTACGAAATACAATGGCGGTGCTTCAAAAGACGTATACGATATTGTAACAGGTGATGAATCATGGATATATGCGTATACGTCCGAAAGTAAACAGCAGTAGACTGTATGAGTGTTTTAAAGTGAATCAAACCCTACAAAAGTTCGTGCTCGAAGCACTTCGAAACAAATGGTCGCCTGTTTTTTCGGAAAAACCATTTGTTTGCCGGAAATCTTCAGGGAAATAAGGAAAACAAACAAGCGAGGTAGGATCATTCTGCATCACGACAATTCAAGCTCTCACGCATCTCGTCTATCAACCGATTATTCGAACATTCAAAAAAGCAAATTAATGGCTCATCCACCGTAAAGTGCTAATTTGGCACCCAGTGACTTCTTTTTGTTTCGGAGCGTCAAGAATAAATTGCGTGAACAACGGTTTTCGTCGGGAGAAGAAGCCGCTGTTGTGTTCAAAAACTAGGTAGTAGAGACGTCTCGAACAGAGTGGCAGAAATGTTTTGACAATTGGTTCGAAAGAATGCAAAAGTATATAGAACATAGGGCAGAATATTTTGAAAAACAATAAATCAATTTCCATTGATAAATTACTGTTTCTCTATTATTAGACTTACAATATAGATAGTGCTCCTCGTATAAGGCACTTATCAATCTTGTATCGTAAGAGACTGTTTTCTACTCGTTAAGATTGAATTGACATATAGTGGCATGGATTGCGTGGTTAAAGTCTCATTTCAACCTGGGAAATTGATTGACATTCAACTATTGCCAATCGACAAAGTATTGCTATTTTATAATTTTTAATTCACTCGAATTGAAGTGTAATCGTTTGCTATAAGTAAATAGAAACAAGTAATAGTAACATGATAAATATATACAAATAATATAACTAAAAAACAATTTTAAGTGATCTCAAAACTTCGTAAAAAGTTGTGGAAAAAGGTATCGAGTGGATCGATGGCGTTGTTATTTCGCTTGTGGAAACAAATCACTCGCAGTTGAATGTCTACGTCTTCCACTTGTTCCATTATATACTATTAACTTGATGTTAATAAATACGTTGAATTAAAGTTTAACCTGAACTTTCATTCCACCTTGCTTCATTAACACATTTCTAAACTGTTTCGTTAACTTTCACTGAGCTGACAACTGGCAGCCGCCGTTCGCTATGTATCGAAAAGCGGAACATTATTCCTACTTAGCATAACGATTTAGTTAAATTTCATATTAGGTTGTTACTATATTACAATAATTATTTCTATGACAGTTTAATACTACTATCAATAATTCAAACAGTTTTTAATCTGTTGTACATTTAGTAAACATTTATAAGCACCACCAGAAATATTTAGGTAATAAAACTAGTTATTTGTTATCAATGTCGAATTAAAAATACTCAGGTACTTACAAAATGTTGATAAATATAGGTACTAATGCTAGTATTTGTAAATGCGGGATATGTATAATCATTGATAATAACAACTTAAATACAAAATTACCATATATTTTTAATGTGACTTCTATAATTATTGATTGAGCTCATAACTCGCCTTTATAAATTTTTGATAAAGATCAGCTGCGTTACTTTTATTTGTGCCAAATTTTAATTAAATATCATACACATAGCAGAAGCAATTGCGATAACAGTAGATTCCTTGGTAGGAATTATGCAATAGTTCCTAAATTCTTCAAAGTAGGTATGTAATCATTATATTGTACTTGATTTTATTTGTGATTTTCAGAATCATATTTATATTATCTTTATTATGGAAATTAGTTATTAATTAATTATAAATTGTGATGTACTGCATAAAATTTTACAAACAAAACTGCATTTAAATATTGTTGGTATTGTAAATAGCATTTCATGAAATACGTCAGAGCTATCACTCCTTTAAAATATTTTATACTGGTTAGCGTTGATATGTTTCGCTTATATCAATAATAATTGGATTTTTTTTCGGCATTTTTTAATCTCTCTGAAATATACCATTTTATATGTTCTAATACAACGAAATCTAAGAAAATCTATTGCGATCACTTATGTATTTATTGATACATGTGTGTTACTAACCAAAAATGTTGTGAAATGTTCGTCGGTTATATTGAAAAGTTTGCAACGCGCACAATTCTACTTAGAGGGTATTGGATATTTCTAACATCTTGTTTAAATAATGTTTGTTTTGAAACCAATGAAAGTTACATATTTTAACTTTGATACGCTTTGGGAGGCTCAATTAAATCGAAGGACTATGAAATTCAGTCTAGGGGCTGTTGCAATAGACGCTTTTCCTCTAATGCTGTTCCTAAACGTTTTTTAATACTCATTCGTTATCTTCAGTTTTTCTGCATGTATATCTGAGTTTTTGTAATAATTTCTGAAAACAAAGTTTGCACCTTTCAAATGGCAGCCCATTTTATTGCATGGATACTGGTTGAATGCTGGAGGTGGATTTTAATAATTAGTTGTAGGTAACTTACATAAATTGCATGTCCTTCTTTGTTTTTACTAGAAGTACTAAACTTTGCTGTGTTCTCATGTAGTATTTCGTCTTCCTTTTTACTTTCTCTTACCCTATATGAAATATAGGTAAAAGATAAAGTATTATCTTTACCCAAAAGTTTTGATGTCGAAATTTTAGAGGAAATGCATCTTTTCGGGTTCCGTGAATCCGAACATCATGTTTTTGAAAATTGATCTGTGTGCGTGCTTGTACATTTTTCGTAAATGAACAAAATTTTATATTTAAAGCATCCATCCAAGCATGCAACTTCAACAATTTGAGTAAAATTGGATAACCGGTAGTGCCACTTTAGTTTTATCATTTTTTGATTTTTCGCGATTTCCCCAAAATCGGCTTAAAATTTTTTTTATATTAATTATATTTCTTAGCCATTTGGTGCCCTTTTATAAAATCTGGGCGGTTTCTCAGAAAATTTTCCGTAAATCGAGTAAAGTACTTTTACCGTTAACTCTGAATAAAATAACTATGAACCTAAAAGTTTGAGCTAAATGAAAATGTATATTTGAAGACGCAACTACCTTTACTATTACTGAATAATCGGCAGTACCTTTTTATTTCTGTTGTTTTTAGATATTTTCCGAATTTTTCCTTTTTTACGGTTTTCTTAAAATCGGTTCTAACAATTTTTTTTATACTTAGACTGTTCTTTAGTTACTTAATTCCGTTTTATATGAACAAAGCCGTTTCTCTAAGAAATTCGAAAACCGAGTTACGAGAAGTACTTAAAGTATTAATTGTGAACAACATATCTCAAAAACTAAACATCATATAAAAGTGAAATTTTATATTTAAGTTTTCTACCTTTCATGAGACGGCAAGAACTTGGTTAAAATGAATGATAGGAAGTGCCAATTTATTCTTGCGATTTCTAAATTTTTTGCGTATCCAATTATTTGGATGGGTGATTGTTACCATTATCGTTCTTAATTATTTGTGGACATTATTTGCATATCTATATACGTAAAAACAAATTTTATAAGTGCCGACAGATTTACACCATCATACACTAATTCACGTTAAACTAAGACCCTGTTCATATTTTGCTTAATTTTCTATGAATTAAATAAGTTCAAATATGATATAGCTTTTTGTTTCGTAAAGCCCTGTTAGTAATAATAATAATAATCTTAACAACAAAAACCTGACACACAATTTGCAAATGCACTCTGTAGCAGCATTTTAGAATCTTTGCAAAGCTTTAAACAATGCGGCGTATTCTGATTCAAATTTTCCTAAATAAGTATTCAATTAAATGTAGTTATAGAGAAAGTTTATTTGTTCAAATGTGTGATGTTTAGATTATATCAATAAAGAGAAATTATTGTATTTCTTCCATCTTTCAAATTGGATATATTTTAGTTTTCTCATTAAATATTCAAAAACCAATCCTATTGTAATAAATTATTTATTTAATTCAAGAATTATAAACTTTTCCTAACAGTTTTGATTTTATTTAGAGCATTCTCAATGAATAATACAACACTAAAACTATTAAAATAAATTTAAAGCCTAAAAATGTCCATTAAAAAATGTTTGTTATGGTTTTTAAAATTTCAAAAACGAAACAAAAACTTTTTAATAGACATAGAGAGATCAGAATCTGAGCTTCTTGAAATTTTGACCAATGTAAATGCTTCCAAGACTTCCGTAGCAACCGCTATTTTCATCTATTTTACAACATAGAATGATCTTTTAATTATTATTAGTTTTCTAAAATCCTTTGACTACAAGGTACTTGTGCCTTGCAAGAAGTATAAAAATTAAATAGCTCTATCATAAAAAATAATCGGCAACTAACAAGATTTCTTAATTAATTAATTTATTTACCATTTTCTCAATTAAATGTTCAAAAGCCAACCCAATTGTAATAAATTATTGATTTAATTCAAAAATTATAAACTTTTTCTAACATGTTTCGATTTTCTTTAGAACATTCTCAAAACACTACAACACTAAAACTAATGCCATAAATTTGAAGTCTAAAAATATCTCTTAAAACGTTTTTGTTTCGTTTTTGAAATTTTAAAAACAAACCTATAACAAACATTTTTTAATAGACATTTTTAGACTTTAAATTTATTTTAATAGTTTTAGTGTTGTATTATCTTTTGAGAATGATCTAAACAAAATCGAAACATGTTAGAAAGAGTTTATAATTTTTCAATTAAATAAATAATTTGTTATCATTGGGTTGGCTTTTGAACATTTAATTGAGAAAATGGTAAATAAATTAATGAATTAAGAAAAATTTTGTAAGTTGATGCTTATTTTTTATGACAGAGCTATTTAATTTTTATGGTTCTTGCAAGGCACAAGTACCTTCTAGTCAAAGGATTTTATAAAACTAATAATAATTAAAAATCATTCTATGTAAGATAGATGAAAATTGCGGATACTACGGAAGTCTTGGAAGCGTTTCCATTGGTCAAAATTTCAAGTAACTTAGATTCTGATATCTCTATTACTTATTAACAAAAGACGAGTTCTAATATGATTTTTATTTGCTCAGCATTGTTATGTATTTTTTATAAATAAATTTCTGATTGATATGGAATGCTTTTCGAACTTTATTAATGACTTAATCATACCACATCATAGGCGGGAAATGTTATTGATTACAACCACTTAGTGATAAAATAAATGCAATCAATTTGTATGTATTTGTATAAGTTCGTAGATTTACCATGTATTTATGGATCTGGTATATTTTGCAATTACGAACTTCAGTCTTAGAAAAAAATAGATCCTAATGTAGTAAAAAACATGACACCTAGATACATAAAAGCCAATGTGGCAGTGTACTCAGCAGAAACTAATACGCTGCAGTTAACAATACGTTTCGCGTAAACAGTTGCTAAGTTACATGCTTTTGTCAGAAGTATGTTACATATGTACATAGATTTCTTTACAAAAATATATTCTACGGAGTAGATAACACCTTGTATGTGTAGAAAATGCAATCCAGCTTTAGTTGCCCGTACAATGTTTCCTATTCCGTTCTGTTCCTGTTTTCTGTGAAAACTCGAATCTTCATTTTGAAAAATGCTGACTATTGTAGACATGAATTAATACATCTACACCATCGATAAGTCAGCTAGAATGTATTGAATGTTCCTATGTGAAACGGACTTTATAAACGACTCTTCAACGAATTTCAATGTTAGCATAGTTTAGTAGATTTATTTTTGCGTGTAAATCAGCTAATTAAGGGTTACGGACCTATCGGTCAAAATATTTTCGGGTTTAACAAATGAACGAATTTCCAAATATGTTTAAACATCTAACAGATTTATTTGATATACTTGTATTCTTTGTAATGTAAATTGTTACAGTTTTTTTTAAATATAACATACCCTATTGCGTCAATTGTTTTATTTATTAGTGACTTTAATTGACTTTGAATATTAACTTAGTTAATTTTTGTTGCTATTCTACTAGTAATAACAGTATATGTAGATATTATTAATTATAAAATAATTACTTTTAGGTGAGGTCCATGCATGTCCTAAGTGTGGTAACGTTTATAAAATAATTGGATCTTTAAGGAGACATCTTAAGTATGACTGTGGACGAGTTGCGAGGCCCATAATTACAGGATATAGCGTTTCTCCCAAAGGATATGTTTGTGAAACGTGTAAAAGAACATATAAAGTGTTTGCATCTTTAAAACGACATTTAAAATATGAATGCGGCAAAGATCCCCAGCTTGCATGTCCTATAGAACATTGTGATTATAAAGCTAAAATAAAATGTAGACTGACACAACATGTTAGAATGGTCCATAAAATGATAAATTATTAAATGTACTTCTCAATATTCATAAAAATGACATTTGTTTATAGAGTAGAGCCTTGTTAATACGAACTCGATGGGACCGAATTTTAACGACCTGGAGCAATTTCTAACTTATCGATTTTTATTGTAGCTGACATGATTTTTTAATTTAAGATTGAATAACATAAGTTCCAATCTTCTAGGTGACGAAAAAATTAGAAATTGTAGCAATTTTTACTATTTTCTGCCCACCTATATCTGTTTTTAATTTTGTACAGATATCTATGTATATGTTGGTATGTACAGGGTCAGCCGGTGCACTGGTAAATTTTGAAACTGGTATTTAAATAAGTTTTCTTTTTAAATTAATCGTTTTATAGTTTTAGGTTAAGCAAAATATACAATTTTAGGTTTTAAAAATACCCCTTGATAGGTGGGTATCATTTCGATGTAAACTGCCCCATAAGAAGAATGGGCAAAATTATAATCAATATTCTAAATTATCTGCTAGTTGTGTAGCAAACTAATTCTAAAGATCTTTATCACTTTCATGCGAAGCGCGGCGTCTTTCAGGAATTGTAATAATTAGTTCCGCTTCATTTATCCATTATTTAAGCAACACTGGAAAACTTTGGTCTGTTTTTTATTTGGGACAGTGTACACACAATTGTGGGATAGATTGAAATTTTCCCCTTATTTATAGTAACATGGCATTTGTGATGCGAGTAACTGTTTTCTTAATTTAAAATTTTAGTTCCGCTATATTTTGCGGTCGGTCAGTATTCACTTTGCGCCATAGCAAATACCCAAGAAAAAAGTTACCTGTGGTTAAACCAGCCGGTCAACGTTCTCGTTTTGGGATATGGCACGGTTCAGAAATAGTTCTTTTAAAGCAGTCCTAGACACACGGGTAGTGTAATTCTTGGCCCAATCTTGCAAGAACCACGTAATTTGGGGAAATCTCGGTATCTCTCGCGCCAAAAATGTTATAACCATGTTTGGGTAACGCGCTTCAATAATGTTTGTGGAGTTCCTTGAATTATCTTGAAAACATAATAACCTAGTCACATAGTGACTTTTTAGCGCTTCAATACAAACTATTTTATTTGTTTACAATGAAGTTTTCGTCATCGTTCAAACGTTGAAATATTCATGAAGAACTTCGATTTTATACGATTGAAAACTTGGAGTCCTTCTATAAGATTCAATATATCAAGATATCATATATTCAGCGCAGAATGCTTTGGAATCTGCCATATGACGTTTCGAAATCTATATGTTTTCTGGTTTTTGTTGCTTCCTTATGTTTTAATTTTAATGTGAATGCAGTCTTCTAAAACGTCTTAATCCATGCATTAATTACATGAACCGTCGGTATCTATCACTAACGAGTAATACTAAACTGATTGCGAAATAACCTCGCTACATTTTTGTAAAACAATTTAGTGCAGAAGGCACCTGACCAATGGCCTATGTTTATTAAATGAAATTAAGTGCAAACATCAAATGTATAACCACGCTTTTAAAATTTCCCACCTCATAGGCGGACCCTGTTTATTAGTACTAAGTATTTAAAAAATGTTTACTCGTCCTTCCACATTAAGGGAATGTCCCTACAATCGGTGTGTAGATTAACAAGGTTCTGTTATTATATCTAGTTCCATTTTTCAGATACGTGCTTTTTACTAGTAGCGTTGATTTATAAATTTATGGGTAATTCATTCAAAATAAGGTAACTATTTAATTTCCTTTCAAAATCCTTGAAAGATTGGTTATTTTGTTTTTATTTGAAACTTAGTTAATTTCTGAGTATTTGTTAGTTTAGATTTTAAGGTAATAGTTGGACTAATTTTATAAATTCCATTTATTGTTATTATTTATTAGTTGACCGGAAAACGCCACAAAATTGCCATTCGTTTGCAAATGTTTGAATTAATTGCATTTTTGACAATCTTAAGTTTCAGTAGATCAAATCATATGTGAGAATTATTATTAAATATTTTAATAAACTAAAATAGCACCGGCTTAAAGCTTTATATTTAAAGGCGTTTTAAAAATGGAATGCCCAATTTGAGGCAATAGATGTATTACACATTTCCGATAAATAAATTGTTATGTATTGAGAAGCAATGTAGTATAGAAGTTTTATTATTTGAATTAGAAATACCTGAAACCCATAAAAGCTAAAGATGAAATATGGATTAATGGTTATATTTTTGCTGCATTGATTTGAAATATGCAATTTAATGTTTTACTACATAACCTACTATAAAACGCAGGGTAAAGGAATTAATGGATTTCAAATTCAATATAAAAAGAATACAAGCTAGTCTTTTAACATTACACATTTTTTGTAAAGTTAATCAAGTAAATAATTATCTGATGTAACTTAAGGATGAATTTTAGGCTTATTATAAGAACACAATATTATAATGATTGGGTGTGTTTCGGAGAAATTTTATTTTAGTATCGTAACAATAACGTCATGACAGGACGTTTTGAAGTATTTTTAAAGAATTTGCAATGGGAATGATCGATAGCTGGCGCGCACAACTCTAACTCCAGAAATGAGATCATTAATACCGACTATTCTCATTAACAGCAATTCACTCTTTTCAAAGTTATTTAACCAACCATGCCACAACAACATTTGCTGTAATTTTGTCATGCATAAGTAGTATGATTGATAACCGGTTGTCTATATCCGTTTCTCAAGTTACGTTATACATGTGAAAGTCAGATGTTCGTAAGGTATCAAAATAAATCATCTCAAAACAGCATTTTAATAGTATATGATACACTAAGGTGCCCGGGAAAGAAGTTTATTTCTCCAGTAATATGAGTTACCGCCAGCCCCGACTCGTGTAGTGATTAGCATGTTTGCCTCTCCGCCCAAGGAACGCGGGTTCAAACCCAATCGAGGTTGGTAAATTTTTCAGCGGAGAAAAAGTTATAAAATATGCCTTTTTCTCGGATAAGGAAGTAAAATCATTTGTCCCGTGTTAATGTGATGTTTAGCACATTACAAATCCATACTGGCGGTGGAAATTCTCCAGATTCGGCAAAATTCTAGTAGGCATGGCGAAATGACTATATTACAGTTCCAGTCTAAGAAGGCCAAGGGAAATTGCGCATCCGGAACCCTCAGCTACAAAAACAAACTAACGAACAAAATATGAGTTATTTAGATTTCCGAATCGCTATAGTGACGCTTTCCGCAATATGTAATGGAAGCAAGTGATTAAATGTAGCATTTTAATCCCAGAAGTGCAAAAAACTAATATATTTTAACGAATTACAAATATGAAATCCTTCATAAATACGTTTCAACCAATGAACTATTAGAAATAGAAGCAGGTATGCAGGTATACATAAGTGTGTTGTCAACACCTTGTACTTAAAAGTCGACATTCCATTTTATCGCTATCTCTGTCGTTACTGCCAGAATCAGTATAGTTACATTTCTGTCTGAGCCACATAGACTTTGACATACAGTCAATTTCATATTATTTTGGTACCACTACATTCCCTATTGCAATTTATGCTTTTACATTAAGCAGCAAATCGAATGTATGCCCAATTGTATAATCCAGCTTAATCACTGTCAATGTCAATGTTTTGTCAGATTTACTTGTACTATGTATTATTCTTAGGTATAGTAGTTGCTTTTTGATTTAAATCCGTTTCGTCAAACATTGTAGAATATCACTTAATATTTTAATAGTTACATTAAATTTCAGTATAGTCTATTTTTCATAAATACAGCTAAACTTCTAAAACATAAATTAACTGTGAAACAAGAGCGGTAAATAAATTGAACATTAGAATTGCTAGAACTTTATTACAGCACCATTTATGGAATGATTTCGTTTAGTTTTCGTGTAATAGGTTATAATAACTTATAACTTATAATAACCTCCCAAATTACTTGAATATTGTGGAAGAAAATTAGCCTTATTCATTATTTTTAATGATTAAGCCCCACTTATTTTATATGGGGCTTAGATCTGGGCTGTTAAAAAGCCACTGCGTAACTTCCATGTTATTGGTAATGAGACAATTGTTAACAATATTAGCTTTATAGATAGAACAATTATTGGTAATAAAATTGTGCACGTCATAAAGCGTTCTTACTGAAGGCAATAATATTTTCAAGTTCATATTTAAGTTATGCTTAATGTTAAATCTTTCATCTATTTCCCAGCATATACGCGAACTTATCCATCCCGACATTTGCATTTGTTTTTATGATTTTGATTAAACCTATCACCAGAAGGGATATCACACGAATTTTGAAATTTCCCAACAACCAATACACCTTTTTATCTGTAAAAATTGCCCGATACCAATACTTCAAATCTCCAAGAATAAATTTAAACTAAATAAAAGTTTGCATTGCATACCTGCTTCCAGTTTATTGGTAACTACGCGATCCCTTAATTCGGAATTATTTATTTTTTATCCTTTTAGACATTGTTGAAGACGAATCAGGAAAATTTGTGGCTACTGCAGCACCTTTTGTAGTAGAAAAATGATTTTCCCGTAAATAATATACCGAAGTTAGAAATATTCGGTCTGACGCTACCTGATTTTCTATTCACAGTCTCTTCTTCCGCCCATCGCTTCTTTACAGAAAACACGTTATTTCTATTTATATGAACATCATTTACAGTTGCTCGATTGGACCAACTGTTCTCAAATTTCATTAGTATTTTTATGTCTTGGGTATCATACAATTGATGTCGCATAGTCCTTAATTTTACAAATGAAATAAAATTACCGTCGTTGTTATATTGTTTTACACACTAATCACCTATACATTTAAATAAAATACTCATTTATGATAGTTGTCCCAGATTAATATGAGACTGACGTACTTGTAACTTTTCTAACCTGCAATACATTTAACAATATAACCTTTGGCATTTGCTCCGTTGGCAGCTATTAACAATTATACTAAATTACTTGATTACCTACGTTAGTTACGTAATATTTGTTTGGTTTTAGAATGAAGCAGATACACTATTTCGAAGCTGCATTGATTTTTATCAACCAGTTCAGGATTAAAACCCTTCTTATAATGGATCTAAATATTTACGACCCGTACTGTTACCTGATATTAACCCTTGTAATCTCGGTCTATACGAATGTCTACCCTAGCGATCTCACCAAATAAATTCAATTAACGACTTATATATTTCAGCAAGTAAGAACAGAGAGTTACGATCTATACATTTATTGAAAAGTTTCAAAATTAAAAAAA
>JAHWXV010087269.1:0-10004 GCA_024586415.1 Phrixothrix hirtus
TTCCAATGGTATGTAAATTGTTTATTTTGAATGTATACTTTAATAAATACGAATTTATTAAATTGGGGCATTCATTTAGAATAACCCTGTATATTAAAGTTGGTTTATCTGTTAATCTGTTTAGATTTAAGATTAATTCAGATACGCATTGATCGTGAGAAAGGTGTCCAATATAATTTACATCTTCTACATTAATAGTTAAATCGTTGCTTTAAGTTCTTACTTAGTAATAGAAACACCAATTAATTATTTTCATTTTTAATTTTGTTTGATAACAAAGGGAAATATTTTAATTAAATTTAATTTTCTTTATACACCTCGAAGTGCACCCCCCCCTCCTCCCAAATTTTGATGTAATTTAAATATGCTGTAGATAACTAATATCTTAGAAACTTGTACTGCTTTTAGCTGCCTTGGGTCGTTTTAAGAGGCGAATTTACTTCCTAAAGTTCGTACTGCACTACCCCTTTTTAATAGTTTACATACAGTTTACAGTTTACAAACGCCTAAATGTTTAACGTCAACAAATTGACGACAAAATTTTGTTTAATGCTCATATTTTATTTAAAGGGTGAAATTATCTTTAAGAAAATTAAAGCTGCTCTATGTACTCTCAAAAATGTATATCGTTAAGAAGGTAAAATAAACATTTTTGAATGTTTGTAGCTGTAGCTGCGTTTAAATTACATTGTAAAACTTCTTTTATATTTAATATTCAACCATGTAGATTAGTGTTAAACATTGACGAAATTACGTCCCAACTGTTTACAACCTCTCAACCTGCCCTGATTTTTCACGTATTCGGTAAAGATTTTATAATTTACGAAAACAACTTTTAATTTTAATTATTTTATTAGGAATTGCATTGGGAACTGGTGCCGAGATATTGTTAATAATATGAATAACTGCATGTTGTGTACGAAGTTTTAAAATAAAAATCTCTCGTTACTGCTAATATTATTTCTGTTACGCTTGCATGTTTACGTAGATAATAAGTAGCACATTTTTAATTGACACTGCATGCATGCAGCTGTAATTCATTGGACAGAATTTTATACATTATTCTAATAAATATTATTTGTCTCCTAAATACATACATACGGTAAAACCTCTCTATCTTCAACTCCCGCAGTTCCAGTTGGTTGCGTTCAACAGGTGTATCTAATTCACAGAATTAATCTGAGCGCCAGGGAATTAATATTTCTGTTTACAGAGTATATGCGTCATTTAATAGTCATTACAATTCTTGTGATAAACAATCGTTTTATTTTAATATATTATACAAACATCTGTTATAAAGAGTAAAAATTTACTAGTCTAATTTTTAGATACGCATCAGCGTGCAGCATTTATTATAGCTTTTATTTGTTCAGTTCAATAGACACATACTAAAATAGATGCCCAAGATATACAATGAAAGTAACCAGATTTTATATAGGTCGCTTTTGAATTATCAGTTTCGTGTACAAGGAGGTGTTTAAGTTCTGCAGATTGCTTCCAATATAAATTAAAGCTAAACAAATAATTCTCCCAAAATCCGTTGAACTTGACCGGATGTTCGACATAAGACCTTCAACTTTACAGATTTCACTGCATGCACAATTACATTAATAACATACTTTAACTAACACAGAATAAAAAAAATGTTGCGCTAATGACTTGTTTTTATATATTTACCGGCTATGTCGATTGTCACGTTCTTATATACTTCCCGAACTGTTGTGATGCTATAAAACAAGTACGTTATGGTTCATAATACTAATACTGTTGTGAAACGAAGTAAAGGTTTGATATCAAATTATCATAATTGGCTGGTAGTTATCGTTAGCGCGAAAAATAGTTTACGACACACGATCGTTAAGTGCCTCAGTACAACTGGTCTCGAAAATCAGCAAAAATAGACCCTTCCAGACACGTTTTTCTAACTTTTTTCGATCTATTATAAAACACTTACCGATCTTTTACTGTAATATACTATGTATATGTTCTACATAGCATATGTAGCCCATATGTAGCATTATTTTAAATAATCGAGTATACTTAATCATCAAACATCTGTTAACTCGATAACCATTTCTAAAGTATTCTTTATCAATACAATGTAATTATAGTTTTATGCAAGAATAACAATTTTAACAATAGAATAATAAAACTTAAGGACGTTTTTGTAATTTACTACTCTTTAGTACTTATTTTCTGAGTTGATACTAATTTCTATTTTAAAACTTCGCATACTACACACACGCACGCACGCACGCGCGCGCGCACGCACGCACGCACGCACGCACGCACGCACGCATGCACGCACGCACGCACGTATACACACACACAAACATATATATAATTGTTCATATTAATCAACAATCCCTAATGTCGGCTACTCATAGCAAAATGTACATTATAAGTTCAAAATAGTTTTATAAATTATAAATATAGGTAGATTTAAAATTCTTCTATTGTATAATAACTAAATTATTTTACTAGGCGTGTCCAGGAACTAGGAACCGATTACGCATAAAGTGCACGCAGATCACGTGATCATAATAACGTCACTTATAGTTGATTACTGAATATCTTGTGTATTAGTTGTGTAAATTTCATTGTTCAACGACGGTGATTTGCCTTAGTGTGTCAAATTAAAATGGGCATTAAAATCGAAAATCACGGCGACTGTGAAGTGCGAGCTAGACTCTAAAAAATCTGTGTCAAGCAATTCAGAACCGACGACGTGAGTTACTGGAGTTGTTCTCTTGCACGACAATGCACGGCTGCATACCGCCATCTGTACACATGCATTACTTCGACAGTTTGTTTGGGAAATTTTTGAATGTACGCGACAGTCCTGGCCTAGCTCCAAGCGAGTTTCATTTGTTTCTTCACCTAAAGAAACTTTTGGGTAGTCAGGTCTAGAGAGTGAACGAGAAACAAAAGAGGTTGTGCAGAAATAGCTGGAATCGCGATGCGATAAATGCCTGAATAAACAGGGTGCCTACTTAAAAAACAGTGTACATATGTAGGAAACTTTTGACAATAAAAATATCTATACAAACTATTTCTGTACTTTTTTACACCCAATCGGTTCTTGGTTTCTGGACGCGCCTGGTATATTGAATTAATCCTATTTATTGAAGACATGAAAGAAACGTGGATAGGTTGAGGGGTTGTAAACATTTGGGATACCTCGCCATTTAAATACAGCTGAATGCCTTATAGAGATGATTACCCAGAAAGATCCAAAAACATTTAAATTCTTTTGGGTTATGTTCAGCTGTCTTAAATTTTGTTATAGATTAGTTTTCGCCCTCAAAATAAGATATAAGCATTGAAATGTAGTCGTCATTCTGATTGACATTGAACATTTTAAAGTTTGTCTTATCTAGAGCGCATGCTAAAATGTAGTAGCGCAGTACCAAATTTAGGGTGTATTTTCAGCCCTGGGGACAGCTAAAATCAATAGGTGTACCTTAGATATAAGTTGTATACAATCGAAAGGATGCGCCCCGGAATATTTCTTTATGGGTTTAATCAAAAATATTCTTGATTTTTAGTGTGTTTTACACGCGCCTAGTTAACTGATTCTTCAGTATACTGTCGTCTAAATTGAACTGCCTATTATATCGTTTCATTATTTTTTTACAAAATCTCGGTTGTCTATGATATTTATGATGGCACAGATTAATTTTCCCACAGGGCATGTATTTTATTGAAAATTAAATTTCCTTTATTTCATATAAAGCAAGGAAGATGTGAAATGCGATAGTCATGAAATGTTTTTAAAATTATTAAATTTCAATCAACACTTGCATTTCCGTTAAGTTAAATGCACTGCCCTTTAATCTTTAAAATTTAATTTAATTATAAACCATTATTTGGTTCTTTACATTAATTATTAATTAGAACCAATAGTTTCTATCTTAGAAAAATTCTAGTTATAACACAAACATCGTAACATTCTAACTAATCGACGATTAGAGGAATTTTCGTAATGATAAATTAACCCTTCAAACTGCTCCATTATATCTGCTTTTACTGCTTTGAGGGATAAATTTAAGACAATTGATCCTTCAACCTTTGAAAATTCCTATAACGCTCGATCAATAAAGTACGGTCTATGTAAGAATGTCGCAATGTTTGTAAATACATGGGGCCTTCGAAAAGTTCGTGACTTGTTGGTTTTAGTTTTTTATGCATTCTAACCTATAATCTAGTAGTCGTATGAAATTAGTGTGGGTCATTTTATAAAAATAGATCACATCTAGCATAATTCGTAAAATAGGGCGTAACTTCAGAAGAAATTAGAGTAGATATAGATGACGAACCTGCGCCTTTATATTCAATGATAAAAAAAGGAAGCAGTTATTTTCAAATATTGTGGCGAAAGCTTTCAAGATGATCCCCATAGTGGAAGACCGGCAAGTAATTTGTTTTAATAGAGAATATTACGCAAATACTCTTGATAATTGAATCAAAAATTCGGAGAAAAGAGGCGAGATATGGAAAATGGCGTCCCTCATACGCTGTAGAAAAACTACGCTACGTAGTGTTACCACATCTTCCTATTCACCAGGTATGAATCTTAAATTGAAAACTTTTTGCTAATGTTGAAAAATAAAGTTTATTTTTAAGCGCTTTTTGGGTATTTCTCGGTCAGGCCACGAACATGTTAAACGCCCCTCGTATAACATTAAAAAGCATCCTCCACTATTTTAACTTGTCACAATTTTATCATACCATAGACATCGGTTTTGTATAAAAACATTGGCTTTACATTTTTGTCATATGGCAACAAACTCCTAAAATACACTCACTTTCATATAAAATTCGTCACTCATTGAAAATAAGTCTAGGTCTTTGGAATTTTCGTAAAACAAAGCTTTATTATTATGTATTAAACAGTTCCCATAAAAACAAGTAAGTGATGACGGTTTTCCCAACGCTTTTGTCACAAATTTTAACTTTAGGTTGTTGCGAGATTTTTGAGACAATCAAACTTTAAAATGTCTTCAGTACAATGTTGAAATTTATCCTATATTTCTGATTTTGATAGAAGGTAAAATTAGTATGAAGGAAGCAAGTCTTTCCTTTCGTGAAATTGGTTAAAGGGTAAATCGGGACCACACTACTGTCGCACGAATTTGGTCTAAAGAAGTCGTTCAGCGACATCATCCAGCTGGTAAGGCTTCTTCGTAGCAGCAGTGTACGCGAAGACCGACTTCATGGAACAACCAGATCTGTTGGTGTAGACTGGACGAGTGAGGTTAACCGCCGTGTATCCATGACAAGAGTTTACAGAAGGATTTCTGCTTTTGGGCTAAAATCCTGCCTTGCATTCAAACGGCTTCCTCTAACTGCACCTAGACTTGCTTGGTGTCTAGAAAGGCGGCATTCAAATCAAAATTTTGCTTGTGCATGATTAATGGTCACAGGCGACGACGACATCGAGGAGAACGACAAAATTTACAGTTTACCGAAAGATGTCACACTGCTTCAACACCTGGAGTCATGGTTTTCGATGCAATCGCGTCGTATATTCATCCCAGGAAAATGAACGCTCACCTCGAGTCAGTGTTAATACCATTCACGCAGACGTTGCCAAATGATATTTTTCAACAGGATAATACAATACCGCATACTGCTAATGTTACAAGAAGGTACCTCCAGCAACCACAACTGCAAATGTTGTCTTGTTCTGCAAGATTACCGGATTTATCGCCGATCGAAAATGTTTGAGACGTGATGGGTTGAGGACCCCTGACAAACTGGATGACCTGCGACATCAACTCGAGGTTGCATGAAACGAGATACCCCAAGAGGGAGTTAATTGGTTTTTGATAAAAATTGTATTGCTTTACCAACATCTCAGGGCCCTAGACTTTTTCCAATTAGTGGTGCATTTCATATGAAGGTGAGTGTACATTTATTCAACATGCTCAAATAATGCGTACATTCGTTTTAAAACGTTAACTTCACAATAACTTGTTCATAACCGATTCAACAGTATTAATTTTTCGACAATTAATCATCAACCGAACTTGCAGAGAATTCTGTGCTCTATTTGGCACTGCTTTCACTAATTTTACAATATTTGCCAAAATACGTTACAAACAACACACTTTTGAAATTGTTTATCCTGCACAGCAGGTGTGCTTGTTTCCTGTTAACGATACCGCTTACTGAATCCTTAAGTACATCTTTTATCGTACTAAAAATTGATTAATATGAGTGAACTAATTAGAACCAAACTTAGCGATATCAATTGCACACGAATTTTGTCAGACAAAAATTGGTTTGTTTCAAAAGGCTTCACTAGAGGAACGGGTTAAGTTTCTATAAAGTTAAGAGCTCGGTAAAACCAGCAATTCAAAAATGTAATCCTGGTGTCGTGTAAAATCACAAGAAATAATCATAAACTTGAAAATTTCGAAACGATTATTCAGTTTTGGTTAACATTTGATTGGATTGCGAGACATTTCCTTCTAATATATGAGTATTTAGTTGTACTAGGTCAAGCAGTGTAACAACCGCTTTAAAATGTAAAATATTTATTTGTGTAACAATTATATTGAATAAATTACAATAATTTCCTTTCATTTGTCAAACAAGAAGAAAAAGCAAGGTTAGAAAATGTATGTGGTATACAGCAACGAGGGTGGATCTTCCAGAGCGTGAGGATGTTCAGTGTTGACTGCACATTTAAACGTGTGCTCTAGGCGGCCCACGGCCGCATTTAATTTATCGAATTTTGTTTGTCCGTTCTTTTACAGTCGCTCTATATATATATTTAATCATTACTATTTATAAAAGCTTCTCATATTACAGTGCAGAAGTGCTGCACCACTTTAGATAAGTTAAGCAAATCACACTTAATAACAGGGCCGCGGGTCGAATTTTCTCAATTTTAATTACATAAAATATAACCTACCTGCTCTAGTTATCCTAGCGACGTTAAATCTACTCGTATAGTTAAGTTTGAAATGTTCTTCAGAGACGGCTCGTTCATATTTTCCAGGCCCATTGATAGGACTGAATAAATATTCTGGATCTATGTTATACTTAATTTGTTGATATCCTGTACTACACAAAAGGAAAAGTAGTACAGGAATAATAAGGAAATAACCTGGATGATGACCAACTAGTAATCCCAATCCATAAAAGGCGCGATTTAAAAAGTCGTCTAAACATCGAAAACCCATCTGAAACAAAAAGAATTACTGTAATCTAACGGTAAACTTTCTATATTAGGAGCATACATACTGTATCGTATTTAAAAATTCGTTTTTTATTTAATTTTCTAAAATTAATCTACTTAATTAACCGTAAAAATTAAATATGCATATCCAAAATATAAACGCAATGAATGTAAATGCCGTTAACTCGAAATCTTAGGTCTATAATTTTTAAAATGGAATGTACCTAATAATTTGCAGAAAGATTAATGATTTAAGAACGTATTTCAATTTCTTAAAACAAACGCACTTAAAATTTACATCCTTCTGATTGCGATTCATTATCTACCTACTATCTAATTATCCTATTACGTATATCTGTATCTAATGCTACAAAATTGACAACAGAACGTGAGTTGTCAATTTAGTGTCAACTACCATTCTTTTTATCATTAAATCACTTTTATCAATTATTTTCGCGTTTTTTTTATCGTTATTAACACAAGCTCAAAATTGCTGAATGCTTCCAAAGCTGTCATTTCAATTTATTTTGAAACGAAATAGTTGCTAACGTCACGACGATAGTAGTTCTGTTAAATTCTTTGAACAAATTATTTTTAGGCGTACATCACGCCTACATTTACTGAACTTATTAAATTTACTTCTTATCTCACAGTTCAACTGAAAAAAATGTAAAGCGGGATAATAAAATGACAGTAACAAAACGATAAGGAACCGAGCAAAAAGAAACAGAATAATATTCGAAACAACAGAACATTGACTGCCAAAAAGTGGAATAATAAAATAACCCAATGATGCATTAAAAAGTAATAACCGATTGACAGAATAATAAAATATTAAAACAACGATATTTTAGAGCAAAACATGGTTTATAAATGAATACGAATAATTAAGTTGTGCATAATAAAGGAAAATATCAAAATTCTTAAAAATCAACTTTTAGGATCGTTAACGCTTTACACCATTAAAAAACAATGGAAAATCATAGGTTAGTTGAAAACTTGATGAACTTACCTAGTATATCTGTAAATAACGGATTTTACTAACTGAGAAAGAACGATTACTAGTGCATTGTAAAATACAGTATTTTCATAAGTGCTAACAGTAATATATAACGAAATCACGCTAGATAATATTTATAATGAGTCAAATAATAAACCAAAAATGTAATTGATATAAGCAAAAGAAATGTGTAGGTTAGAAAAGATCACTAAATAAACAATGATTCGTGAAATCTTGAGAACACTAAATAAAAGCAATAAAATTTCAGCAAGTAAACAAGAAGTATAATGAGTTAAATAAACATACTGGAAAATAAAATCTTCCTAGATATTACGTTTTCGCAAATTCTTGTTAACTACTGCATCTTTAATTCACTAAAACTGCCTTGCAACCCTTTCGATTGAATAACAAGTTCTCAAATAACGCTTAAAAAATTACGAAAAAATTATTGTACTACACAAAATTTAGAAATTAATTAAAGATTACAATTTAGCAAAAAATTACGGAATTAATTACTTTAGAAAAAAGTAAATTGGAAAACTACGATGACTTCAAACTTAAATTTTAAAGTTAAATATTGTAAATGTCAATCCATAGTGCTATCAACAGGTGTGAAACCAAAAGGTTTTAATAAATGCAAAATTAATAATAGCAGCTCTTAGTTTACTTGGCGCTATTCACCGTATATCACGCCGATTTTTGGCGACTTGGCTCTCTTTAACGCAAACTGACTGTATAATCCTTTTTGATTAAACGATAAATATCGAATTAAATTGACTTGTTAAGAGTCAATACTGACAAATTAAATTAAATTTTAACTTAGTTAAAGCGACAAGGTAATGAATGTTGTAAAGAATTTCGTAGCTAATAACCATTAAAGAATCACTTATATTATCCCATAAATTAGTAACAAGATGAATACTGAGTTTTGCATACGTTAAATGAATAATTGGAAGAAATAATTAGGCGTAAGGCATGGATTTATATAACAGTTGAACGTGGCATCCACAACTCAAAATCTATTAACAGCAGTTAGAACGGCCCGTTATATTTACTTGGCTACACTTAATTGTTTATTCTTCAAACTGCGTAAGTATTTTTAGGGCCACACTGCCACGAAAAAAATATTTCACACAGCTCGGTATAAGCCAAATCCCTCTTGCTTATTTCAGCTTATACGGTATGACACTGTATGTAACTAACTTACTGAATATGGAAAATATTAATTATTCATATAAGGAGCATTATTTTAACAGCAGACACATCTTAATATGCGCGACAAAAAGCGCTTATAGTATTTCAAATACTTGCAATTAAAGTTTTCAGCGGCCCCTGCTTTTACCTTGTGCTACTATATTCAACAAAAAATGGTTGGACGGCTATAAATCTTTAGCCACTGACCGAAGCCGAACGAACGCATGCGATTTCAGAGCACCATTGATGAATAATTCTCAGTCGATTATTATAAATGCCCGGATACGTTAGTTACCGTTTAAAATAAAAAGTTTTATTTTCGTCCTTAAAATTTCAAGAAATCTGTTAATTCTGCAAGTTTATAATTTCTTTAAAATAAAAATCAGGTTAGATGCGATTTTAAATGTGTATACATTTATATTATTGAATTTAAAAGCATTTTTTAAATACCTTTTACTTTTACAACATCGCTTTAACAGGGCGTTACATTGTTTTTGATAAATATCTTACAATCACTTATGTTAATTAATTTTTACTTTCTCTTACCTATATGAAATATAGAATAGAGAAAGTATTGTTTTCGTCCAAAATTTTCGATGTCAAAATTTTAGTGGAAATACA